>DF358519.1:52098-103512 GCA_000787875.1 Solanum virginianum
CATGGTACCAAGACCTCTTTGGAAGGACCTCCAAAAGTGTTAAGTGAATTGATAACCACAATCTGATATAATTCACAAGGGCACCCCATGCGATCTAACCAACTCATAAATGTATAATTTAGCATAGTCTTCGGCCATATAAGTAGTCTTAATCGATAGGAAATGAGCCGACTTTGTCATTCTATCAACTACAACTAAACTCCTTTCTAGTCTTAGGCAACTCGACCACAAAATCCATGTTAATTTCCTCCCACTTCCAAGTAGGAATCTCTATGTCTTAGGTTAGGCCACCCGGCCTTTGATGTTCGGCTTTCACTTGTTGGCAACTATAAAATTCAAATACAAATTTGGTAATGTCCCTCTTCATACCTCCCCACCAAAACACATCCCTTAAATCACTATACATCTTGTTAGAACCGAGGTGGATAGAATAGGAAGAATTATAAGTCACATCAAGAATCTTCTCTTTCAAGCCATCAACATAAGGCGCACACAACCTACCTTGGTACCTAAGGGTACCATCTCCCCCTTGGGAGAAAACCTCCACCTTGCCCTCTCTCACCAAGGCCTTCAATTCTAAAAAGGAGGGGTCAAGATCTTGCTGTGCTTTTACCTCATCCGCCAAGTAAAATTTTGAACCATTAACAACCACAATACCACCATTATCAACATCTTCCAACCTAACTCCCAACCTATCCAACTGATGAACCTCCCTAGCCATCTCTTTGCCCCCATCATCAATATGAGCTAGGCTACCCATAAGCACCCTAATTAAAGCATCTGCCACAATATTAGCCTTACCAGGATGATAATGCAAACTCTTATCATAATCCTTAAGAAGCTCTAACCACCTTTGTTGTCTCAAGTTGAGATCTTTTATAGTGACATATTGAAGACTCTTATGATCGGTAAACACATCAACATACACCCCATATAAATAATGATTAAGATAATTCTTTTCATGAACTTTGAGTTCTCTAGAAGCATAGGCTATCACATTACCATTTTGCACCAAAATACAACCCAATCCAGGAGGCATCACAATACACAAGAAACCCCTCCAACCCTTTCGGTAAAGACAAGATAGGAGCAGAGACAAGCTTATCCTTCAAGGTTTGGAAACTCCTTTCATACTTATCGATCCCCACAAACTTAGCCTTCTTTTGGGTTAACTTAGTCATGGGAGAAGCAATAGAAGAGCACCCATCCCCAAGCCTTCGATGGTAACCCGCTAAGCCCAAGAAGCTTCTAATATCCAATGAAGTCAAAGGTCTAGGCTAATTTCTAATCAGTTCCGTCTTTTTAGGATCCACCTTAATATCATCCCTCGATACCACATAAGAAAGGCAACCTCTTTCAACAAAAAATCACACTTCTCATACTTAGCGTACAACTTCTCTTCCCTCAATTTTTGCAACACCACCCTCAAATGACTCACATGCTCCTCCTCACTATAGGAATAGATCAAAATATCATCAATAAAAACTACAACAAACAAATCAAGGTAGTATTTGAAGATACTGTTCATAAGATCCATGAAGATAGCCGGTGCATTAGTTAACCCAAAAGACATACAACAAACTCATAATGTCCATACCTAGTCTGGAAGGCTGTCTTGGGAATGTGACACTCCCTCACCTTCACTTTATGATACCTGGACCGAGATCAATCTTAGAGAAGTGGCTAGCCCCTTGAAGTTGGTCAAACAAATCATCAATCATTGGTAGAGGATACTTATTCCTTATGGCGACCCTATTAAGTTGCTTGTAGTCAACGCACATTCTAAGAGACCCATCCTTCTTCTTTATTAGGCCCAATAAAACTCTTCTCCAACAAGTCCCTCAATTTCTCCTTCAACTCCTTTAACTCTGTCGGGGCTATACGATAAGGGGGAATAGAAATGGGTTGAGTATTGGGAATGAGGTCTACACCAAAGTATATTTCCCTTTCTAGAGGAACATCAAGAAGGTTATTTGGAAAGACATCAACAAACTCACTAACCATCGGAACCGACTATATAGGAAAGACTTTTGACTCTATCCCCTAACCCTCACAAGATGATAGAGACACCCCTTAGAAATTAACTTTTGGGCCATAATCCAAGATATAAACCTACCCTTGACCACCACATCATGACTCTCCCACTCAAGGATGGGTTCATTTAGGAATTAGAACTTGACCCTATGGATTCTACAACCAATAGAGTCATAATATGCATGCAACCAATCCATCCGAAGAATAATAACAAAATCCATCATATCGAACTCAACAATATCACAAGGCAATATTTTATGCAAAATGTAAATGGGACAATTTTTATAGACCTTTCTAGCAACAATAGGTACACCAATGGGAGTAGACACCTCATAACACTCACACAATAATTTGGGCACAATATGAAACTTTTTGGCAACAAAAGGAGTAACAAAAGAAAAAGTGGCACCTGGGTCTATCAATGCATACAAATCAAAATTAAAGACTTTTAACATACCAGTGATGACATCGGGTACCTCATCAACCTCTTATCTCCCTTAGAGTATATAGAACCGATTATGTCTTGGGGCACCACCTTGTTGGCCTCCTCTCCCTAAAGAAACTGCATTAGTACCCCGGCCTTGTGGACAAACATCCTTACCCTTGTTGCGATTATGTGGACAATCAATCATCTTATAGCCTACATATCCACAACCAAAAAAAGCATCGGTATCCCTCCAGCATGGGCCACCATGACCCTTACCACATTTTTGACACTTAACATTAGGCAGCACTCCACTATCATCTTGGGCCCTTGGGTAGTCATTGGCAAACCTCCTATTAGGAGCATGTGAGGACCCTTGGCCTTGATGAAATTGGCCACTTTTGCATATTTGGAACATACCATCAAAACGAGCCCTCTTGGCCTTATGACCCTTTTTCTTTCTCAATTTCTCCCACACTAATTGTTCAACATAAGTCATCAAGCGGGAAAAATCCATGTCACTAATTAACATAGCGGCCTGGCACTCCACATTCACCAAATTGAATACACCCATCATGAACTTGTTCATTCTAGACCTTGGGTCAGCAACCATGTGTGGAGCTTATTTAGAGAGTTAGTTGAACTTGACGAAATACTCCCTTACACTCATAGATCCTTGCTTCAAATTCATTAACTCCATCATTTTGGCCTCCCTAAGCTCAAAAGAAAAGAATCGATTGAGGAAAGCCGCCTTAAACTTCTCCCATTAAATCATATTATAGTTTCCCTTCTCCTCGCTTTATTGAGTATACCATATTTGGGCCACCCCCTTAAGTTGGTAAGCCGCCAACTTTGGCTTCTCTTTCGACCTCACACCTATGATAGCTAACAGTTTGTGTAACTCATTAACAAATTCTTGAGGGTCCACATCTACTTTAGACCCATAGAACTCTGGTGGGTTCATCCTCATAAAGTCCCTAACACGAGATGCCAGAGTAGGAGTATGAAGGGCTTGGGCCCCTTGGTTGACTTGATTAGCCACAACTTGAGCTAGCAAGGTAAGAGCATCGTGGAGCTCTCCATGTGCTGGTTGTTCCTCGGGTGTCTGGGATCTTCTTTTCTCTTGTGTTAGAAATGATCTAGCATAGCAAAGAACAATCGTTAGAGAGGAAACCTTACCTAACTTCTATAGTACGATATAGAGTAAGAAGTAGAGAATCATTTCCTAAAATGTCTCATAGCGTCTTACTCATAGTTGTGGTGCACCACACAACCATGAATAAGACTCTAATAAATATGGTATGTTGGATGCCGAGGACCATTAAAAACTAGTGCTCTGATACCAAGTTTGTCACGATTTAAGCCTAGGGCCTAGACGTGACACAGTGAATGGGGAACCTGAAGGGACCCCAATCAAGCCTCTTAACATATCATTACACATCCTTAGTCACGAAAGTAATTAAATAACTATAAAAGAGTAGAAATAAGGGCAAAGGGAATGAGCGAAATCTTTCATATCATAAAATGTTAAGAGAGTGAAAGAGAATAAAACTCATAGCATCATTACATAACTTGTCCAACAACACCTCTATAAAGAACTTAGCAGGGGGCAAGACAAGCAACCGGGTTCACCGTCATAGTCAAAAGTATCTTATATAAGAAGAGTAAATACTTAGCATAAATCAAGGAAAGTATGTCCTCGGAATTGAGGACTCACCAACTTGCTCTTATAGAAATTATACTAGCCACGTGGAGGAGGAGGATGATCAAGTGGAGCTCTAGTTCCTACATGGTAATATCATGTATGCATAGAGTATGAGTTAGTATATTTGAATGTACTAAGTATGTAGGATACAATGCAAGAAGAGATAGGCCATATAGGCAAAATGCAATATCATAAGCAATGGATAACATAAGAACAATATGACATGTATGAATAAGGCTTGAAGTAAAACATACTTATATAGAACATATTACGTATGTAGGAAGAGACCATCATCATATACCAAGTAACTTAGTACTCGGAATCCAAGGTATGCCACCTGCTTGAAAGGTGGATAAGGTAAATACCCCTCATCTATGGTAGTACACGATTGCCACCATATGACAAGTTGAATGAGGTACATACCCCTCACCTATGGTAGTACTGGATTGCCACTACTCGATAAGGTGTATGTGGTACATACCCCTCATCTATGGTAATACGGGATTGCAACCACCAGACAAGGTGGATGAGGTATATACCCCTTATCTATGGTACGACTACTTGCAATACTACAGATACTTTCTATGAAATCAACATGTTCATACATTACTTTCATCATCATAAAGTCACTTGTCTCATTGGCTATGCAATAGATCATCAGTAACTCAAGAACCCTAATCCAGATATTTTATCAAACACTTGGTGGGTGTGTAATGCTAGTGTAAAATCATGCAATTTAAGAGTGAAATCATGCAAGAAAACTTGAAGTAAATCAAACCACTAATAGTTTGTAATACCCTTTATGCAATATACAATAAAAACCTTCATCAAATCTCAAAATAGATACTAGATTGATAACTTAAAACATGCTTAAACAGTCACACTTTTATGAAACCCCAATATAGTTCATAGTCAAATTCATAGTAAGTAAGACCCATAAGTAAATCATCTTAGAAACATGAAATTTATATAAAAAGAAAGCTTGGGCACCATCGATGAAAGGACCCAATGGTTAAAACCTACATACCTCATCTTAAGAGAATTCATTGATGAATATTGAGATGAGAACTTAAAGCTTAAGTGATTTTCCTAAGATCCGAATTGAGATTTAGCAATTGAATTTTGGGTAAAATATTTGTCTAAGTGTTTGAGAGAGTATTTGGTATGGCTAAGTATAGGTATATTTACGCATGGGAAGACTTAGGCCTAAGTCCCAAAAGCCTTGCAATAAAATAAAATAACTGGGCAAAATTAACACTGAGGCACGCCCAAGGTGCATCGCGCCAGGGGCACGAATGCCTTACCAGAAATTGCAACTTTGAGAATTAAAATTATGATTCGGTTACTCTAAAATCAGGGTTAGACCCATTTCCCACTCAATTTTTTTCCCTGATCAAGAATATTACGTTAAATTTTTGATTTCACGCACAGATTCTGAGATATATGGAAATTATAATTTTGGGAACTTCTAAGGCACATTTTTGGACACTTTTTTGAGGTCGTTTCAATGAGAATTGATCATGCATGCCATATTGTGATTATATACCCATTGATTATGATTATGCATTTTGACTACATTGGCTATGTCTTATTGCATTACATCCCGCATACTTAGTATTTTCAAACATATTAATGCATACTCTATCCCTACATGATATTACCATGTAGAGACCGGAGCTCCTTTTGACCATCCTTGACGTGGCTAGTTCAGTACTTCAGAGATAACCATTGGTGAGTCCTCAAGTTCAAGGACACTATCTACATTACTCTTGATATTTTGTGACTTCATTATGTTGAACACTTGTTATTATGAGAGTGAGCCCAGAAAGTGTCTTGGCCCCCACTCCATTCCAAGATAGAGGTGTCATTGGATACTATGATGTATTTATGCTATGAGCTTGACTCTTTTATACTTTTATGAATATCAAGACTTTCCTTTGTCCCATTTTTCTTTTTTTTATCTCTTATTATTATTTATTTTGCTTCTGTGACGAAGAATGTGTGATTGATATGCAAAGAGTCTTGTTTGGGTCTTTTCGAGTTTTCTATTCACCGTGTCACGTCTAGGTCCTAGGCTTAGATCGTGACAAACTTCATATTAGAGCACTATATTGCTAGTGGTCTTCAGAAATCCAACACACCGCATCAATTAGAGTCTTATTCATGGTTGTGAAGCACACCACAACTATGAATGGGAGGCTATAAGGCATTTTAGGAAGTGTTTTGCTTCTTCATGGTCTATATCATGCTTTAGGTGTAACTATAAGGCTTTTCCCATAGCGAATGCTCTTATTTCCTTCTAGATCATATTGATTCCAAGGGGAAGACTAAGGAGATCCCGTATTCCTGAGCAGGAACCTACCCCTCCTACTCCTTAGGCTCCTTAAGATGGAAGGGTAGTCGAAGAAGAGTTCCAAGATGTTATCACAATGTTGGCCCATGCTATGACCAACCAAATAAACTAAGGGGCCCAAGCCCCTCATGATCCCACTCTAGCCTCAAGGGTGAGGGATTTCACAAGAATGAATCCACCGAAGTTCCATAGATCTAAGCCGAAAGAGGATCCCTAAGAGTTCATCGATGATATATATAAAGTGTTATCTATCATGGGGGTCAATTTGAAGGAGAAATCGGAGTGAATGGCCTACCAACACAAGAGTGTGGCCCAAATTTAGTTTACCCAATGGAAATTAGAGAGGAGAGATGATGATGCCATTCCTTGGGAGGAGTTCAAAGATACATTAAAATGACCCCAAAAATTTCCCCAAAATGTACCTCGAAAATGCTTAGAATCATAATTTCCTTATAGCTCAAAATTTGTGCATTATTTTGAAAATCTGACTTCATATTCTTTTTCAGGGGGCCAAATTGAGTCGGGGAAAGGTCTAACCGTGATTTTGGAGTGAATGATTCGCAATTTCAATTTTCAAAGTGGCCGAATTCTAGAGAGCAGGCACACTCCCGGAGCGACGCAGCCAAGGCGCGCCATAGTGTTAATTTTTGTCTAGTTTTCTATCTCGGTCCATGACTTTTTGGTCTTGGGACTAAGTGTTTTGAAATGTGAAAATACCTATTCCTAGCCATATTTCACTCTCATATCACACAAGACATTCCCCAAAACCCTTTCAAACACTTAGACTATTATTTCACTCAAAATCAAGGCTTCTAAACTCACTTCCGAATTCAAGAAATTCAATCAAGCTCCAAATCTCCATTTCTAACCTTCTTCAAGGATTCTCCAAAGTCAAGATATGTGGGTTTCTTTCACGAGTTCTTTTCAACCATGATGCTCAAGCTCCCTTTTACCTAAAACTGCATGATTTAAAGTTGATTTACTCATGGGTCTTACTTATTATGAATTTCACTACACACTATGTTGGGGTTTATGCAATTGTGATTATTTTAGCATGTTTTGAACTATGAAACCAAGATCTATTGTGATATTGGATGAAGGGTTTTGACCTATATTGCTTGAGTGTGTTACCAAGTATCTTTAATAGTTTTACACTAAATATTCTAGCATGATTGCACTACTGAATTACATGGTTTTATACTATCATTACATACCCGTCAAGTGTTTGATAAAATATCTTTTTAAGAATTCTTTAAGTTTTGATATCTATTGGTTGATTTATGATTCAAATGACTCTATGAAGATCATGAGCTTTCTAAAGATATGATTAACTAATGAAAATAATGATGATGTTGCAAAGCCAGGTTTAAGCCCTTTCTTAAAGATTGCACCTCTTGTGAGCCCTTCAATGTTGACGGTGATGCAAGGGTAATGTTGATGATGAACTATTCTTATGT
This sequence comes from Solanum virginianum, assembly GCA_000787875.1. Taxonomy (NCBI): domain Eukaryota; kingdom Viridiplantae; phylum Streptophyta; class Magnoliopsida; order Solanales; family Solanaceae; genus Solanum; species Solanum virginianum. The sequence continues at coordinate 60,072 of DF358519.1, forward strand.
TTTGAAGTTGGCCTCACCATTAGAGGTCAACGATGTTTAAGAGCTACTTGTGTCATGATTCTATATTTCTAATAAGTTATTAAAGTCATGATTATTTCAATTATTCCGTGGGATTGGGCTTAGCATCAATGGATCGAGAGTTTGCTTTCTTTCCTTGAACTATGTGCCACCATAGGATTATGTTATACCCTTGTAATACTTGTGGATCCATTTAGTATACTTTCTCTTAAAATCCTTTTTGAAATGGGGCTGGACCCCATAAGGAAGGTCACTTAATCCAAAATGGGGAGAGACCCTATAAGGTGAAGTATGGTCATAAATCCTTTCAAAATTGGACGGGACCCATAAGGAGGGTTACTTCACCCGAAATGGGGCGGGACCTCATAAGGTAGAGTACGGTTTTCTTTGGATAGTAGACCACCTCTTTACCGATAAAGGGCAATTATCGGGATTCCAAGTTGTAGCTAGCTTGGTCTTACATCTTTATCGGTTGAGGTCTCTTCCCACACTTATATATTATGGTCTATACAAGTTGATTTGGATTGTAAGCACGTTTTACTTCAAGCATCCTTCATACATATGATATTGTTATTATGCTATTCATTGCTTATGCTTATGTATTTTGACTATGTTGCATATCTCTTGTTTTATTGCATCCTACATACTTAGTACATTCAAATGTACTAACGCATACTCTATTCCTACATGATGCTACCATGTAAGAACCAGAGCTCCATTTGATCATTTTCCTCCTCCGCGTAGCTAGTATGATATCTGTCAAGCTAGTTGGTGAGTCCTCCATTCCGAGGATAATGGCCTATGTTCTTATGATATGTATTGCTACTCTCTTCTTTATTATATACTTTGACTATGAGGGTGAGCCCGTTTGCTTGTCTTAGCCTCTGCTCTTATCTATGTAGTAGAGGTGTTGTTGGACATGTTACATATCTATGTTATGAGCTTTGACTCTTTTGCTTCTTGATGTTTATGATACGAAAGCTTTCCCTTAGTCCCTATACCCCTTATTTCTAACCATCTTGTGTTATTTACTTGCTTTCATGACCAAAGATGTGTGATGATATTCTAAGAGGCTTGTTTGGGGTCCCTTTGGGTTCCCCATTCGCCGATCACGTCTAGGCCCTAGGCTTAGGTCGTGACAAATATACTATCAGAGAACTAGGTTTTTAGATCCTCAGGGTCCAGCACACCACATCGATTAGAGTCTTATTCATGAGTGTGTTGTGCACCATAACTATGAGTAAGAGGCTATGAGACGTTTTAGGAAATATTTTCCTTCTTCATGTTCTACATCATGCTATAGAGTTAAAGTAAGGTTGTTCCCTCACCCCCTTAATGGTTGATCTTTTTTATGCTATATTATACCTTACATAAGAAGAAAAAGAGCCAGCTCTCCCGAAGATCAACCGGCTCATGATGAATACCGTGATGCACTTACCATGTTAGCTCAAGTTATGGATAATCAACCAAACCCAGGGGCCCAAGCCCCTCATGCTCCTACTCCAGCATCTAGGGTAAGGGACTTTATGAGGATGAATCCACTAGAGTTCTATGGGTCAAAGGTAGATGAGGACCCTCAATAGTCCATAGATGAGGTCTACAAGGTATTGGCTATCATGGGTGTTAGATTAGAGGAGAAAGCAGAGTTAGCGGCCTACCAATTCAAAGGAGTAGCACAAATATGGTTCACACAATGGAATAGAGAGAAGGGGGTTGACAATGTGGTTCTATGGGAGGAGTTCAAGGAGGCCTTTCTTGACTGGTACTTCCCTCTTGAACTTAGGGAGGACAAGATGATAGAGGTCATGAACTTGAAATAAGGAACAATGAGTCTGAGGGAGTATTCCCTCAAGTTCAACCAACTCTTAAAAAGTGTTCCACACATGGTGGTCGATTCAAGGTTGAGTATGAATAAGTTTGTGATTGTTGTGTCTGATTTGGTGAATGAGGAGTGTTAGGCCGCTATGTTGATTAGAGACATGGATTTGTCCCACTTAATGACATATGCTGAATAATTGGAAGGGGAAAAGTTTAGGAAGAGGAGTAGTAAAAAGGCCAAGAGGGCCCATATTGACGGTATTTTCCAAGGTCCCAAGGATGGCCGGTCCCATAATGGCCAAGGGCATCCCAATACTCTTAATGGAAGGTTTGCTAATAATAATCCAAGATACCAAGGTGGTAATGGTGTGGGCCCAAGCCCAAGTGCCCTACGTGTAGGAAGAACCATGGTGGCCCATGTTGGAGGAACTCTAGTGCTTGCTTTGGATGAGGTGAAATTGGTCAAAGGGTCATTAATTGTCGTTATGCTCAAACCGAAGGCCGTGATGGTCGCATTCAAGGCCAATGGGGTCCTTCCAAGCAAAACATGTTCTATGGTCTTCAAGGGAGGAAGGGGGTGATGAGACACCCAATGATGCTACTAGTAAGTTAGGGTTTCCTTTTACTTGGATGTGTATGCATTGATGGATCCAAGTTTCACTATTCCTTTCATTATTACTTTTGGTCACTAGTGGGCTTCTTGTGTGTCCTGAGTTCTTATGTGAACCTTTGGTATCTACCTCTTTGTTAAGTATACTGTTGCTAAGAATGTTCATAGGTGTTATTCCGTGTTCATCTTTCTGTAGGTCTTGCCTTGTGACTTATTGGAGTTGATGTGGTAGAATTTATGTCATGCTTGGGGTGGATTAGTTGTATGTATATTATGTCCCTATGGGTAGTAGGACCCGTAGAGTTAGAATCCGACTCCCTATGAACCGTCTTTGAGTGGGAGGTTGTCAAGTGGCAGCAAAAGAGGTAGATACATTCTTGTCTTAAGGTTCAATTGATCACTAAGGGGTCATTTGGTGTGAGGGATAAGCAAAGTTAATCCCGGGATAACTTTTTAGTTGTCCTCAATCTCTTGTTTGGTTGCAAAGGTTAGGATAACTTATCTCGGGATTAATAACTAATACTGGGATAAGTTATCCCCCCTTGAGGATGGAATAATAATCGCAGGATAACTTATGTTGGGATAAAGTGGGTAAAAATTCAAAAATACCCCCTTTAAACTCTTTTTTATACACTATTTTTATATTCATGTATATTAACATAATTTTTGTTTTTAAGTTAAATAAGATGAAAGTTTAATTTTAAAAACACACGACATAATCATGAAAATGTATACACAAAATTATTTACATTAAATAAGATGAAAATTTTATTGTAAGAATAAATAGCTAAAGCTCACAAAGAAAATATTTTTTTGAAAACAACTAAATAAGGTGGAGGACAATTTTGTAAACAAACAACTTCTTCTTAAAAATTATGCAATGAATAGTACTTTGAATATGACAAACCAAACAAACAATAAAAATTACTCCAATCACAATTTATTCCATCATAACTTATTCCAACATAACTTATCCCATCATAACTAATTCCATTATAATTTTCATCCAAACCAAACGACCCCTAAGGGTTGCCTCATGTTCTTATTGCATAGGGTCTTCTCTTGTGATCTTGGTTGAACTTGGTTTGATGGGTTGAAAGTCTTAGAGTGGTTTAGCTACTTGCACAACATGCTTCCTATGAGTGCAAAATACGTAAGGTTGTAATATGATGGTTAAGGATGGTCGATCTATTTGGTCAACTACAATGAGTTAGTCACCTCTCTAAGCTTGAACTTTGGTTCGGGTTTCGGCCCCATCTGAGGATGAGGATAAATGATATCCCTAAGTGTCATTTTGAATTAGGAGTGAATGTATTGAGTATTGTTAGAGTTTTTTGGTTGACTTATGCACTGGCTATATTTATGGGTTTCATGAATAGGGTCTTAAAACTCTACCTTGACATGTTTGTGGTGGCCTCTAATGGTGGAGTATTGATTTATTTAGAGCTTATGAATCATTTGGGGGTAGTGTTGCAAGTCTTGGACGATGAGGTGTTGTTTGTGAAATATGATAGGCGTGAATGGAACATAACAAGAAGGTGGTTAGAACTCTATAAGGTTTGTGATATGATTGTGCATTATTTTCCCCGGTAAGGCTAACGTTGTGGTCGGTGCTTGGAGTAGGGTGTCCATGTTTAGCCTAGCATGTGTTGAGGATGGTGGCAAAGAGGTGATTAGAGAGGTCCATTAGTTGTCTAGATTCGATGGAAGGGTTGAAGGAGTTGTTTGAAAGGGTGTAGTGTCCGTCAAGGCCTTTTGGAAGAATCGTCAAGTCGAAAGTGTCTCTCGGGGAGCCAGAGCGGGTATAAAAAAGTGATATCCGTACCTCTTTCATTCTATTCAAGCTTATGATAACATATCAAATCCCTTTTTGTGATCTCAAGTCTTATGTTTCAGCCCATATGTTATTTGCATGCATCCATGTTTATGTTGACAAGTTCATGATGATTTTTGACACTTACGTTGAGATTTTTGAAAATAGTGTTTTAAGTGTATTGCTGCATTCTTGTTAAAGTTGATTTGTTCATGATTACTCTTCTTATATATGTTTCTTTGACATCCGGGGATGCATATTCCCAGGGGGAGATATTGAAACAACCCCAAGAAGTGCCTGAAAATGTGCTTCGAGAATGCCCAGAATCGTAATTTTCATATATCTCAAAATCCTTGCGTTATTTTAAAAATTCAACTTCATATTCTTGTTCAGGGGAAAAATTGAGTTGGAAAAGTGTTTACTCCCAATTTTAAAGTGAACGATTCACAATTTTAATTTTCAAAGTGGCCGAATTCCAAAGAGCAGGCGCGCCCCTGGCACGACGCGGCCAGGGCGCGCCATAGTGTTAAATTTTGTCCAGTTTTCTATCTCGGTCCAAGACTTTTTGGTCTTGGACCTAAATGTTTCCAAACGTGAAAAAATCTATACTTAGCCATATTTCACCCTCATATCATATAAGATATTCCCCAAAACCCTCTGAAACACTTAGACTAGTATTTCACTCAAAATCAAGGGTTCTAAACTCACTTCCGAATTCAAGAAATTCAATCAAGCTCCAAGTCTCCATTTCCAACCTTCTTCAAGGATTCTCCAAAGTCAAGGTATATGGGTTTCTTTCATGGGTTCCTTTTACCTATGATGCCCAAGCTCCTTAAGTTAAATTCCAACCTTCTTCAAGGATTCTCCAAAGTCAAGGTATATGGGTTTCTTTCATGGGTTCCTTTTACCTATGATGCCCAAGCTCCATTTTGCCTAAAATTGCATGATTTAAAGTTGATTTACTCATGGGTCTTACTTATTATGAATTTCATTGCACATTATGTTGGGGTTTATGAAATTGTGATTGTTTTATCATGATTTGAGCTATGAAACCAAGATCTATTGTGAGATTTGATAAAGGATTTTGACATATATTGCTTGAGGGTGTTACCAAGCATCTATTGAAGGTTTTACATTGAATTTTCTAGCATGATTCCACTCTTGGATTGCATGGTTTTACACTAGCATTACACATCCGCCAAGTGTTTGATAAAATGCCTTTTTCTATTTCAATTATTCTGTGGGATTAGGCTTAGCACCAATGGATGGAGGGTTTGCTCTTTTTCCTTGAACTATGTGCCACCAGAGGACAATATTATACCCTTGCAATACTAGTGGATCCATTTAGTATACTTTCTCTTAAAACCATTTCCAAAATAGGGCGGGACCCCATAAGGAAGGTCACTTAATCTGAAATGGGACGGGACCCAATAAGGTGAAGTATGGTCATAAATCCTTTTCGAAATGAGGGCAGAGCCACGTAAGAAGGGTTACTTCATCCGAAATAGGGGGGGACCCAGTAAGGTGGAGTATGCTTTACCTTAGCAAGTAGACCACCTCGTTACCGGTGAGGGGTAATCATTAGGATTACAAGTTGTAGCTCGCTTGGTCTTACATCTATGTCAGTTGAGGTCTCTTCCCACACTTATGTATTATGATCTATACAAGTTGATTTAGATTGTAAGGATGTTTTGCTTCAAGCATAATTTATACATGTCATATTTTTATTATGTTATTCATTGCTTATGCTTATGCATTTTGACTATATTGCCTATCTCTTGTTGCATTGCATCCTATATACATAGTACATTTAAATGTACTAACGTATACTCTATGCCTACATGATGTTACCATGTAAGAACTGGAGCTCTATTTGGTCATTTTTCTCCTCCGCATGGATAATACGATATCTTTCAAGCTAGTTGGTGAGTCCTCAATTTCGGGGACAATGACCTATGTTCTATGCAATATGTTGCTACTCTCTTCTTCATTGTGTACTTTGACTATGAGGGTGAGCTCGCTTGCTTGTCTTGGCCCATGCTCTTATCTATGTGGTAGAGGTGTTGTTGGTGTAATTTTCTAATTGTTCCAAAGTCTTATAAGTTGAATTAATCAAATTCAATTCAGACCGAATGACTCTATCTAGAAATAAGATTTTCTTTTTCTTTAAATCGAAAAAAATACACCCCTTCTTTCTTACCGAGAACTTTCAAAAAAGACTAATTTATTTTTACGATGGGTTTTGTGTTTCTATATTTTGTATATAATTGTATATAAGATATTTTGTATATAATTGTATATTAAGTATTTTCTATATAATCTATAAGAGAAGTCTTTTGCTTTTACTATTATATGTTAAATTAGACCAAAAAGACGAAATGACTCATGATGTTCATATAGATCTATTATGCGCATCTGCATCTAGCATTGGGTAGACCTCATGCAATAACTGTCCTAGCTCTACCATATCTTTTGTTTCATTTCTTCTGGAACAATCACAAACACTTTTTTGATTATGGATCTACTACCAGAAATTCAATNNNNTGTACCATATCTTTTGTTTCATTTTTGTTAAGGGCTGCTTAGAGTTGGACACAAAACTCCTAATTCAAATTGAAATGTACAATGATTCGGAAAATAAGATTTTCCTTTTCTTAAAACCAAAAAAAATACACTCCCTTCTTTCTTACCGAGAATTTCAACTCCTCAACAAAGAAGTTCTTGGGCTACAAAAATCCTACCTAATGGAGAGATAGTTGGAGAAATTAAGAGAAGAAAAAAAGAAGACTTTTTTTCATTGTCCAAGAATGTTTTTAAAATAAACATAGGTTTTTTTTATTTCAGTCATCCAATTATTTATAAAAAAACAAATTAGATAGAATAACTTCGACCTTGTCAACTACTAATAAAAGAAAGAAATCGGGGTATATACCAATACGTATGACAGGTAAAAAGATGGAGATCGAAAGAAATAACTCTTTTAGTCCATCATCAAAATAGGAATCCTCAAAAAAGTGATTCGATCGATGGGATTTGGTATGAGATTGATGATCTCGATGATATTGATATTCCATGGATAGCAATAGTATGAGTGATCATTGTGGGTATAATGGTAGATGCATGGGACCAGGTTATGATTATTGTTTTTCTGCATTTGTGTTAAGCTTATCAATTTTTTTAATAAATGATTGCACTTTCTGTCCTAGGCTTTTTATTAGTTGGTCCTGGTAAAGGCCCCAGGCGTCGTATTTTTTGAAACGAGGTCCTCGGTAATGCGACATAAAGACTCCTTATTCTTATTTAGTATTTTCAATTGCTTCTTGATGTTTACGATATGAAAGCTTTTCCTCAGTCCCTATGCCCCTTATTTCTAACCCTTCTGTGTCATTTACTTGCTTCCGCAACCAAGGATGTGTGATGATATACTAAGAGGCTTGTTTGGAGTCCCTTCGGGTTCCCCATTTGCCGGTCACATTTAGGCCCTAGGCTTGGGTCGTGAAACACATTCCTCAATCGGTTCTTTCCTATCATGATAAGAGAGGCTAAGATGGTAGAGTTTATGAATCTTAAGTAAGGTTCCATGAGTATGAGGGAATATGCCCTTAAGTTCAACAAGCTTTCCATGTATGCTCCACATTTGGTGGCCGACCCTAGAGATAGAATGAACAAATTTGTGTCGGGAGTGTCTGACTTGGTTAATGAGTTATGTCGTACTGTCATGGTAGTGACTGATATGGATTTATCCTGTCACATATGCCAAGCATTTAGAGGGGAAAAAGCTTAGAAAAAGAAGAAGTGGTGAGTCTAAGAGGGCTCATTTTTCGAAGGTGGTTTCCAAGATTCCAAGGGTGGTCAATTTCCTCAAGGCCAGAAGTTCCAACGCCAAGGGTCTTCCAATGTTCCCAATAAGTGATTTGATAATGATAATATAAGATTTCAAGGTGGTAATGGTGGGATGACTCACCCTAAGTGCCAAAGATGTAGTAAAAACCATAGCAGCACATGCTTGAGAAATTCCAATGCTTGTTTTCGTTGTGGTGAAGTGGTTCACAAGTTTATTGATTGTCCTCATACTCAAAACAAATGTAGAGATGGTCGTCCTTAATTACAAGGAGCTAATGCAGGTCCAAGGGCAAAGGGAGGCCAATAAAGGGGTGCTCCAAAGCAAAATAGATTCTATACTCTTCAAGGAAGGCAAGGGGTGAATGAGACACCAGATGTCGTCATTGGTATGTTAAAGTTTTTTGATTTTGATGTGCATACATTGATAGATTCGGGTGTCACTCTTTCTTTCATTACGCGTTTTGTTGCCAAAAAGCTTCTTGTGAGTGCCAAATTGTTGTGGGAACTGTATGATGTGTCTGCCCCTGTTGGTGAGTCCATTGTTGCTAAAAAAAGTCTATAGAAATTGTCCCTTGTTCATATTGCCTAAAGTCTTGCCTTATGATTTTGTTGAATTAGATATGGTGGATTTTGATGTCATTCTTGGGATGGATTGGCTACATGCATGTTATGCTTCCATTGATTGTAGAACCCATAGGTTAAATTCCAATTCCCTAATGAGCCTGTCCTTGAGTGGGAAAGTCATGAGGTGGTTGTCATGGATGGATTCATTTCTTGTCCTAAAGTCCAAAAGTTGATTTCTAAGGGTTGCCTTTACCATCTTGTGAGGATTAGGAATGTTGAGTCCAAAGTCCTTCCTATTGAGTCAGTTCTTGTGGTCAATGAGTTTCTTGATGTCTTTCCTGGTGAGCTTCTCGGTGTTCCTCCCGAGAGGGAAATAGACTTTGGTATAAACCTCTTTCCCAATACTCAACTAATTTTCTTTCCCCCTTACCATATGGTTCTCGTAGAATGTTCATTGATTACCATTTAACCTCTATAAGGACCCACAAACCTTGGGCCCAATGTTCATTGGGTCATGACTGCTTTGGCCTAAGCTTGACCCTAGTCAACATACATGGTAAATGTGCTCAAGTAAAAATTTATCAGCACGATTAACTCTAAAATGTTGAATTTAACCCAAAAAGACCTTCCATGTGATTAGCGAGGCTTTAGGTTAACCCCAAGTCCCTTGTGAGATATGGATAAAAATGACATTTGGATGTGGGATCCACGTTTCATTGAGATTACCTCTATTGTAAATTTCAACTTCGTCGTTGGGTCCAAAATGTTAAAATTAATAGGGTAGCATATTTCATTTGGGTGCATAGGATTTCAAACCAATTCCAAGAGTTTGAGCTGAGTCCGTGAGGACTTAGTTAAATTTTCTAGTGTCTCATGCTAGTATAGATGCTTTAGCGGCCCTTGTGTTGGCTAAGAAACCACCGCTTTAGCAGCTAGAGCATTTACTTAGTGGTAGCTGACCTAAATGCCAGCTATATTAATGGCTCTAGGCTTACTTTAATGAGATCCGCCTAAATTAGGTTGAACATGCCCAAATTACACCTCCCAATAAATGGTCATTGTTCAAATACACAACCTAATAATGGTTAGCGTTGATCCCACAAGGAATATGATCTAGACATGGAGTAGTCAAAGCAATATCGAGAAATGAATAATCGTATTTCAAAAAAAGGGGATTTAGGAAGTAATGATCAGTAAATAAAACCTATTCTAATGTCAATCAGAATGCCGGTATTATGAATTCAATGAGAGAAAATAACTAGGGTATTGTGTTCCTCATAAATTCCTAAAGCATATAAAACATGTAAGTTATGTTCATATAAGTTGTTGGGTTGGCAAATAGATGAATTTCACCACCCAACTTGAACCGTCTACGAGTGTATGCATTACTAACCCTTGCTTTGGTCCCAGTTTAGCTATCCCTTGGGCCGTTCAAGCTAATTAGATAAGTGTAATCATGCCAAATCCTGTTATTTATCCCTTTTTCCATTCATTATCCCTTTGGGCTAGCGAATAAGAATAAGGCGAGTTCTAACATTAGCTATCCGTTAAAATGCAATCAAAATGAAGAGATAAATGATACATGCATGCACACTTTCTAAGGATTACGAATTATTTTGATTTAGTTTGTTAGTTCTTCATAGTTCTCACAACTCTAGTTGTGGATTTAGCTACTCATATTCGTTGTATTAGATGTAATCATGATGGATGTTTGTATAATTAAGAACTTACAATGAAGAATTGAAGAATGAAAATTAGGAATCTCCACATAAATCACAACACAAAAATTAAATGTAAAAACACAAGTGTCTCTACCACCAAAAATTCAAAGCATAAACTCAAAACTGATAATAATTTCACAACCCAAGCCTTGGGTGTCACGACTCAAGCCTAAGGCCTAGATGTGACATGATGCATGGGGAATCCAAAGGAACCTCAAGTAAGCCTTCTAACTATAATTACACATCCTTGGTAGCGGAAGCAATAAAATAACAATAAGAGATAGTAAATAGGGATAACCGAGGCTAATGGACATCTTTCATAGCATAAAACATCATAGAGTCAAGATAGTGAAGGCTCGTATCATCCATACATATCTTTTCCAACAACACCTCTAAACATAGAACTTAATGGGGGATAAGACAAGCAACCGAGCTCACCCTCATGTCCAGACATACAATAAAAAGGAAAGAAAGTCTTTATATGTAGCATAAGATCAAGATATTATCCCCGATGTTGAGGACTCACCACTTGTTTTGTAGAGAAATCGTACTAGCCACATGGAAGAGGAGGATGATCAAGTGGGGCTTGGGTTCCTACATGCTGACATCATGTAGGCATAGAGTATGCGTTAGTACATTTGTATATACTAAGTATGTAGGATGCAATGCAACAAGAGATAGGCAACATAATGGAAATTCATAATTAGACAATGAATGGGCATATAACAATATGACATGCATGATCAATGCTTGTAGTAAAACATACTTAAATAGAACAATTTATATGTGTGGAAAGAGACCATTATTAGTAACCAAGGCCTACCACCTCCTTGGCAAGGCGATTGAGGTACAAACCCCTCAACATGGTTGCAGGGGCCTACTACCTCCCAAGTAAGGCAATTGAGATACAAACCCCCAAACATGGTTGTACGAGCCTACAACCACCCGAGTTAGGCAATTGAGGTACAAACCCCCCAACATGGTTGCATGGGCCTACTATCTCCTGAGCGAGGTGATTGAGGTACAAACCCCCCAACATGGTTGCATAGGCCTACTACCTCCTAAGAAAGGAAAGTGATCAACTTCCAACACTATAGATACTTTTCATGAAATCAACACATTTATATTATCATTTCATCATCATAAAGTCATAGGTCATACAATAGAACATCAACGGTTCAAGAACCCTAACTCGGATATTTTATCGAACATTTGGTGGGTGTGTAATATTAGTGTAAAACCATACAATTAAAGGGTGAAATCATGCAAGAAATCTTGAAGTAATTCATCCCACCAATACTTGGTAACATCATCATACAATGTACATCAAAACCCTTCATCAAATCTCAAGATAGATCTAAGATTCATAGCTCAAAACGTGCTAAAATAGTCACACTTTTACAAAACCCCAACATAGTTCATAGTCAAATTCATAATAGAAGACCCATAAGTAAAATCAACTTAGAAACATGAAATTTGTGTAAAAAGGGAGCTTGGGGACCATGGGTTAAAGGATCCAATGGTTGAAACCCATATACCTTGACTTTGGAGAACCCTTAAAGAAGAGTAGAAATGGAGACTCGAAGCTTGAATGAAAACCTTAAGATCCGGAGAGGGTTTGAGACTTGAATTTAGGAGTGAAATATTTGGCTAAGTGTTTTGGTGAGTATTAGGGAATGTTTAGAATTATATTAAGATCCGAATTGAGTTTTGGGACTTAAATTTAGGGTGAAATATTTTTTAGTGTTAGAGAGAGTATTGGGGAATGTCTTGTATGATATAAAGGTGAAATATGGCTAAGTATAGGTTTTTTACGCTTGGAAAGGCTTAGGCCCAAGACCAAAAAGCCTTGGATCAAGTAAAAATCACTGGCAACAAAATACATTGATCCGTGTTTGGTTCACGACGTGGACTTAACATGGAGTACAAATTTACATAGGTTCACGATGGCTACTTCTGAGCACTCCGAGGCACATTTTAGGGTACTTTTTGGGGTCGTTTCAGTATCTTCCCCTTGGGAGAATTTGTCACCGAATGTCAAAGAAACATATATGAAAAGAGTAATCATGAAGATAGCAGCCCCAACAAGAATGCAACAATAAACTTAAACACTATTTTCAAAAATCTCAACATAAGTGTTAAAAATCACCATGAAATTTGTCAATGTAAACATGTATGCTTGCAAATGATTTAAGGGATGAAACTTGAGACATGAAATTACATAGAAAACTTAGAATTAATACCTTAGGCTTAATTAGAATGGAAGATATAAAGATATCATTTTTGCATGTCAGCTTCGGCCTCCTATGAAGCACTTTCAACTTGTTAATTCCTCCAAAGGACCTTAATGGAAGCAATATCCTTGTTCCTCAACCTCTTGAAGTGACTAGCCCCTTGAAGTTGGTCAATTAGATCATTAATCCGTGGTAGAGGATACTTACTATTTTTGGTGACCTTAATAAGTTTTCGATAATCAATATGCATTCCAATGGAACCATCTCCTTCTACACAATCTTGAACCTCTTCATATGTAAAGTTGTCTTCAACTACCCCCACAACATCAAGAGGTACAATAGAATTAGGGTCACCCACACATTTCCTCAACATAGACAATGGACGACCGGATGAACCAAATCCATCTCACTAGGCAACTCCAACTCATAAAACACCTTACCAATCCTCCTCATCACCCTATAGGGACCAAAAATCTTGGACTTAATTTACCCTTCTTACCAAAACGAACCACACCCTTTATAGGCCTTTCAACTTGGCCATCCGTTTTAGGGTGAAAGGCCATACTATGTTTTACCTCGGTTCCAAGACCTTTTTGGAAGGACCTCCAAAAATGTGAAGTGAAATTGAGCACCATGATCTGATATGATAGACAAGGGCACCCTATGCAATCTTACCAACTCTTGAATATACAATTTGGCATAGTCTTAAACCCCATAAATAATCTTAACCGGTAGAAAATGAGCGAACTTCGTCATCCTATCAACCACAACCCAAATAGAATCAAAACCTTTTCTAACCTTAGGCAACCCAACCACAAAATCCATGTTAATCTCCTCCCACTTCCAAGTAGGAATCTCTATGTCTTGTGTTAGGCCACACGGCCTTTGGTGTTCGGCTTTGACTTATCGACAACTATGACAACTGGATATAAATTTGGCAATGTCTTTCCTCATGCCTCCCCACCAAAACACATCCCTTAAATCTCTGTACATCTTGGTAGAACCACGGTGGATAGAATAGGAAGCATTATGACCCTCATCAAGAATCTTCTTTCTCAAATCATCAACACAAGGCACACACAACGTACCTTGGTACCTAAAGGCACCATCTCCTCCTTGGGAGAAAACCTCCACCTTGCCCTCTTTCACCAAGGCCTTCAACTCTAGCAAGGCGGTGTCAAGGTCTTGTTTTGACTTTACCTCTTCAATCAAGGATGATTTAGAACCATCAACAACCATCCGCATCCCTTTCAATTCTAACAAGGAAGGATCAAGATCTTATTTTGGTTTTCACCTAATAAACCAAGGAAGATGTTGAACCATCAACAACCACGATGCCACCATTATCAACCTCTTCCAACTTAACCCCCAATCTAGCCAACCAATGGACCTTTCTAGCCACCTCTATGCCCCCACCATCAACATGTGCTAGGCTAATCGTAGACACCCTTCTCAAAGCATCCACCATAACATTAGCCTTATCAGGATGATAATACACATTCATATCATAATCCTTAAGAAGTTCTAGCCACCTTCTTTGCCTCAAGTTGAGATCCTTTTTAGTGATGACATATTAGAGGCTCTTATGATCGGTGAACACATCCACATGTACCCCATACAAGTTGTGATGACAAATCTTTAATGCAAACACAATTGTGACTAACTCTAGAACATGGGTAGGGTAGTTCCTTTTATGTGCCTTTCAAAGAAAAAACCACAATAGCCAATTCAAAATCATGAGTAGGATAATTCTTTTCATGCACTTTAAGTTGCCTAGAAGCATCAAAATAGTGGTATCACCTTACCATTTTGCATTAACACACAACCCAAACCAATCCGACAGGCATCAAAATACATAATAAGTTCTTCCAACCCTTCTAGTAGAGACAAGATAGGAGCAGACACAAGCTTATCCTTCAAGGTTTTGAAACTCCTTTCACACTCATCGTCCATACAAACTTAGCCTTCTTTTAGGCTAACTTTGTCATGGAAGAAGCAATAGAAGAAAAACTATTTATAAACCTCCAATAATAGCCCGCTAAGCCCAAAGAGCTTCCATTGTTTGATGGGATACCATCCCCCGACACTATATGACCTAGAAAGGTAACCTCCTTCAACCAAAATTCATACTTTTCATACTTAGTATACAACTTCTCTTCCCTCAATCTTTGTAGCACTACTCTCAAATGAGTCACATGCTCCTCCTCAATATGTGAGTAAAGCAAAGTATCATCAATGAATACCACAACAAACAAATCGAGGTTGGGTTTAAAGACCCTATTCATAACTCCATGAAGACAGCCGGTGTATTGGTCAACCCAAAAGACATAACTACAAATTTATAATGCCCATACCTAGTCTGAAAGGTCATCTTGGGAATGTCACACTCCCTTACCTTCACTTGATGATACTCGGACCGAAGATCAATCTTCGATAAGTGAATAGAACTTTGATATTGATCAAACAAATTATCAATCCTTAGAAGAGGGTACATATTCTTTATGGTGACCCTATTAAGTTGCTAGTAGTCAATACACATTTTAAGGGACATATTTTTTCTTAACAAACAATACTGGTGCACCCCAAGGTGATTGGCTAGGCCTAATAAAACCCTCCTCCCACAAGTTCCTCAATTGCTCCTTCAACTCGTTTAATTCCGCTGGGGCTATAAAATAAGGGGGAATAGGAATAGGTTGGGATCGAGAAGGAGGTTTATACCAAAATCTATTTCTCTTTTGGGAGGAACACTGAGAAGGTCATTTGGAAAGACATCAAGAAACTCACTTACCACCAGGACCGACTATATGGGAAGGACTTTGGACTCCACCCTCACAAGATGATAAAGATACCCCTTAGAGACCAACTTTTGAGGCTTTAATGCAAGAGATAAACCTACCCTTGACCACCACATCATGACTCCCCCACTCAAGAACAAGTTTATTTAGGAAATGGAACTTAACCCTATGGGTTCTACAATCAATAGAGGCATAATAAGCATGCAAACCAATCCATCCCAAGAATAACATAAAAAACAACCATATCCAACTCAACAAGATCACAAGGCAATATCTTATGCAAGATGCAAATGGGATAATTTCTATAGACCTTTCTAGAAATAATAGATGCACCAATAGAAGTAGACACCTCATAAGACTCACACAACAATTTGGGCTCAACATGAAACTTTTTGGCAATAAAGAGGAGTAACAAAAGAAAGAGTGGCACCTGGGTCTATCAATGCATACACATCAAAATCAAAGACTCTTAACATACCAATGACAACATTGAGCACCTCATCAACCTCTTGCCTTCCATGTAAAGCATAAAACTAATTGTGCTTTGGGGCACCACCTTATTGGCCTCCTCTACCCAAAGGAACCACATTAGCACCCTGTCCTTGAGGACGAACATCCTAACTCGTGTTAGGATTATATGGGCATCCATACAACTATAGCAAGCATTAGCAGCCCTCAAGCATGGGCCACCATGACCCTTAATACATCTAAGACACATAGTTTTAGGCATCACACCACCACTCTCTTGGGGCCTTGGGTAGTCATTGGCAAATCTCCTACTAGGAACATGAGAAGACCCTTGGCCTTGGTGAAACCGACCACCCTTGTGACTTTGGAACTTACCATCAAAACAGGATCTCTTAGCCTTATGACCCCTTCTTTTTCTCATTTTCTCCCCCTCCAATTGTTCGGCATAAGCTATCAAGTAGGACAAATCCATGTCATTAATAAACATAGTGGTATGATATTCTTTACTTACTAAATCGAAAACACCCACCACAAACTTCTTTTATTCTAGACCTTGGATCGGCAACCAAGTGTGGAACATATTTTGAGAGTTGGTTGAACTTGAGGGCATACTCCCTCATACTTATAGACCCTTGCTTTAAATTCATGAACTCTACCAATTTGGCAGCCTTGAACTCCTCCCATAAAATCACATTGTTGTTTCCCTTCTCCTCCTTCCATTGAGTGTACCAAATTTGAGCCATCCCCTTGAGTTGGTAAGCCGCCAACTCCACCTTTTCGTCCGACCTTACACCTATAATACACAATTCCTTGTATCGCTCATCAAAAAAGTCTTGAGTGTCTTCATCCACCTTAGACCCATTGAACTCTTGTGGGTTTATCCTCATAAAGTCTCTCACCCGAGATGCCAGAGTAGGAGCATGAGGGGCCCTTGGTTGGGTTGATTAGCGACAACTTGAGCTAGCAAAGTGAGAGAATCCCAAAGCTCACCATGAGTTGGTTGTCCCCCAGGTGTGCGGGCTCTTCTTCCTCTTATGTTAGGCATGATCTCGCATGGCAAAGAACAATTGTTAGGGGGAAAAATCCTACCTCAAACTTCTATAGCACGACATAGAGTAAGAAGAAGGGAAATATTTCCTAAAATGTCTCATAGCCTCTTACTCATAGTTGTGGTGCACAACACAACCATAAATAAGACTCTATTCGACACGGTATGTTAGATGCCGAGGATAATTAAAAACCTAGTGCTCTAATACCAAGTTTGTCATGACCCAGCCTAGGGCCTAGACGTGACAAGTTGCATGGGTAACCAAAAGAAACCCAAAGCACGCCTCTTAACATATTATAACACATCCTTGATCCCAGAAGCAATAAAATAACAATAAGAGATAGTAAATAGAGATAACCGAGGCTAAGGGATATCTTTCATAGCATAAACATCATAGTTAAGGCGCGTGGAATCAATACATATCTTATCCAACAACAGCTCTAAACATAGAACTTAGCAGGTGCCAAGACAAGCAATCGGGCTCACCCTCATAGTCAGAAATACAATAAAAAGGGAAGAAGGTCTTTATACATAGTATAAGATCAAGATATTTTCCCCGAAGATTAGGACTCACCACTTGCTTTGTAGGGAAATCGTAATAGCCATGTGGAGCAGGAGGATGATCAAGTGGGGCTACGGTTCCTACATACCAATATCATGTAGGCATAGAGTATGCATTAGTATATTTGAATTTACTGAGTATGTAGGATGCAATGCAACAAAACATAGGTAACATAATCAAAATGCATAATTTGGCAATGAATGAGCATCTAGAAATATGGCATGCATGATCAATGCTTGTAGTAAAACATGCTTACATAGAACAATTTGTATATGTGGGAAGAGACCATTATTAGTAACCTAGGCCTACCACCTCCTTGGCGAGGTGATTGAGGTACAAACCCCTCAACATAGTTACATAGGCCTACTACCTCTCGAGCAAGGCAATTAAGGTACAAAGCCCCCAACATAGTTGCACAAGCCTACTACATCCCGAGCAAGGCAATTGAGATACAAATCTCCCCAACATGCTAACACAGGCCTACTACCTCCCGAACAAGGCAATTGATCAACTTCCAACATTATAGATACTTTTCATGAAATCAACACATTTATAACAATACTTTCATCATCATAAATTCATACAAGTCATAGGTCATGCAATAGAACATCAATGGTTCAAGAACCCTAACCTGGATATTTATCAAAAATTTGGTGGGTGTATAATGTTAGTGTAAAACCATTAAATTAAATGGTGAAATCATGCAAGAAATCTTGAAGTAAATCATCCCACCAATACTTGGTAATATCATGCAATATACATCAAAACCCTTCATAAAATCTCAAGATAGATCCAAGATTCATAGCTCAAAATGTGCTAAAATAGTCACACTTTTTCAAAACTCTAGCATAGTTCATAGTCAAATTCACAATAGAAGACCCATAAGCAAAATGAACTTAGCAAAATCAAGAATATGATGTCGAATTTTCAATATCATGCATGTATTTTGAGATATATGGAAATTATAATTTTGAGCACTTTCGATGCATATTTTCGGGCACTTTTTGTGGTCGTTACATAGGGCCTAGGAGTGACAAGGCAAATGTGAAATCCAAAGGGACCCTGAACAAGCCTCTTAAGCATACATGGCACATCCTTGGTTGTGGAAGCATAATTAAACAACAAAAACATAATTCTAGGAGAGTCGAGACTTTGGACTCATGTTATGGTGATGTGATTGGGAAGCAAATTAGCATGATCATATAACAAATAAAGTCTAAGGAGTAGGGAAGTATGACTCACACTACAGTGGTAGGGGCTTAGGACTTCCATCACATCATCAACATCTAACTACACAAAATAGGAGTAGGGACTAAGGGAAATTTTTGATAGTTACATAAACATAATAAGAGTTAAGCTCAGAACATACATATCCATATCCAATAACACCTTTAACACGAGTGGAACAAGGGCCAAGACATCTCTCAGGTTCACCCTCAAAAGATAAATATCAATAAATAGACAAGTCTTAGCAAAAGTATGAAAGTAAGCAAATATTATCCATGAAATGGAGGACTCACTACTAGCAATCTTCAATAGAATAATCTAGCCATATAGAGAAGGAGGATGAATAGGATCTCTAGTCCCTATATGGTTAGATCATGTACGCAAAAAGTATGTGCTAGTACTTAGAATGCACTGAGTATGTGGAGTGCAATGCAACAAAGAAACATAACCCTAATTAAACTATATGCATAATAATAATAAACGGTTACAGGCTCAATATGACATGAATGATCAGTGCCTTTGTTAAAACATGCATGGAGAATAACCAAATCACTTGAAGTATCATATATGTTGGAAGGGACCATAACAGACATATAAGACCAAGTGAGCTACTACTAGAAATTCTGATGTTCACTCCACACAGGACAAGTAATGGTCTAATTTGCTAAGGTAAACAAAATACTTACCTTATGGCATAGCCTTTTCAAAAAGTCACCAAATATCCCTACCTTATGGCATAGCCTTTTTGGTAGGTCTCACAAGATTTCCTTACCTTACGACATAGCCTTTTTGGTAGGTTCAACAAACATCCTTACGTTATAACATAGTATTTTTGGTAGGTACAAGCCCTATAGTGAATTAAAATCTCAAACCTATGGTGGACATAGTTTAGGAACAATAGCTACTAACCAAGGTCCTCTTGGTGCTAGGTTAACAATCCAACAGAATAGTCAATTTATAAACTTAATCATATTTTACATAATTCATAACTCATGGTAGCATCTTAAGAGTAGCTCATCAATACATCATATCATAACATCAAGGGATAGGGCTTCATATCATTCATAACATTCATAATATACTGATGAGCTCATATCATACTTGTTAGCCCCTTTCTATATTCACAAAATGCATAATTTACATATCTTGCCATAAGGCTTTCATCATATAAGAAGCTTGACTCATGACTTTGAGATGGTGAGTGTATATAAATATGCTTGAAATCATGCAACTCAAGAAAAAATGACACAAGAGGAATGAAAGTAGAATCATTTGATAGTTATTCCAGTAACCCACAAAACAAAGTAAAACTTGATTAGGGCATTATTAAACCCTTATGTAAATTATAAATTTCTCATGGCATCTCATTGCATAATAGTGCACAAGGATAAATATCATAGATTACTTTAAAATATCAATATATAAAAGAGCCCATGCAAATACAATAAGTTACCCATAACTTAAAAGTAGATAAAGAAGAGGGTTGGTTGAGATAGGGGAGGAAAGTTCTCTGCAAATCAAAATACACATACCTTGGTGTAATTGGAGATGAAAATCTTGTTGGAGAATGAAGAAAATCCAAAATCTAATCTTCTTTTTTATGAAAATTGCATGTTTTCAAGTTGTATCATCTATGGGTATATCTTATAATAGATTATGATTATAAATTGTATTGGGATTTTATCAAATGCTAATTAATTTTATGTATGTCTATCTATTTCAAGCTTATATCATGATTTGGTTTTGTCTATTGAGACTATGCATGTTTTGAGCTATGAAACTATGACCTATTATGAGATTTGATGATGGATTTCAAGGTACCCTACTGAGGGTTTGACTATATGTTGGTGAGTTGATTTACATTGAGTTATCTCATATTATTTCACTCTTTAATTGTATGATTTTGAATAAGCATTATAAACCCACCAAGTGTTTGATAAAATGTCATGACAAGGATTCTCATATGGTTGATGATCTATTACATGATTTATGAGTCAAGCGACTTTATGATAATTAAGGGCTTGCATGTATGTATTGAATTCATGAAAGGTACCTATGATGTTGCAAGTAGACCATACCTTGTCGAGGGGGTAACATGCCTCAATCACCTTATTGAGGGGGTGACATTCCTCAATCACCTTGTTAAGGGGGTGACATGCCTCGATCACTTTGTTGAGGGGTGACATACCCAAATCACCTTTTTGAGGGGGTGACATGGCTCAATCACCTTGTTGAGGAGTGACATACCTCAATCACCTTGTGGAGGGGGTGACATGCCTCAGTCACCGGGTTGAGGGGATGACATGTATCAATCACCTTGTTGATGGGGTGACATGCCTTAATCACCTTGTTAAGGGGTGACATACCTCAATCACTTTGTTGAGGGGGTGACATGTCTCAATCACCTTACAAGGGGTGACATGCCTTGGATTCCAAGTAGTTGTTCGCTTGGTCTATGTGGGTTATGGTTTTTTCCCACACATGTAATATGTATTATGCAAGTTTTATGATTTACAAGCATGGTTTACTTCAAGCATTGATCATGCATGGCATATTGAAATTATACTTATCCATTGCTTATGATTATGCATTATTACTATATTGGCTTATGTCTTCATACATTGCATCCTACATACTTAGTACATTCAAACATACTAATGCATACTCTATGCCTACATGATATTACTATGTAGGGACCAAAACATCTTTTGATCATTCTCCATGTAGCTAGTTTGGTACTTCGAAAGATAAGCTTTGGTGAATCCTCCAGTCCGAGGACACTATCTATGCTACTCTTGCTATTTGATATTTCTTTATGTTGAACACTTGATACTATGAGGGTAAGCCTGGAAAGTGTCTTGGCCCCCTTCTCTGTTTAATGTTAGAGATGTTGTTTGATATTTGATGTAATTATGCTATGAACTTGACTCTTTTACGCTTTTATGAATATTAGGACTTCCCTTAGTCCCGCTCCCCTTTATTTATATCTCTTGTGTTTTATATTTTGCTTCCGCAACTAAGGATATGTGAATAAAATGCTAAGAGGCTTGTTTGGGGTCCCTTCGAGTTTCCATTAGCCGTGTCTCATCTAGGCCCTAGGCTTGGGTTGTGATACCTAACACCACATGCCCTAGGGATTCAACTTCATCCAACTAAAATCCATATTTGTCAAAATTAGAAAACAACCTTTCTTCCCTCAACGCTTGCAACACCACCCTCAAATGTTTCACATGTTCCTCTTCACTCAGGGAATAAATCAAAATATCATTGATGAATACCACCACAAACATATTAAGGTAGGGTTTAAAAACCCTAATCATGAGGTTGATAAATATTTCTAGAGTATTGGTCAGACCAAAGGACATCACCACAAATTTAAAATGTCCATATCTTTTCCGAAAAGCCATTTTGGGAATGTTATACTCCTTTACCCTCAACTTTGATGATACCCAGATCGAAGGTCAATTGAAAAGTGACTAGCCCCTTGTAATTGATCAAATAAGTTACCTATCCTTAGCAAGGGTACTTGTTCTTGATGGTGACCTTGCTGAGTTATCGAGAGTCGATGTATATTCTAAGTGAGCCATCTTTCTTCCTTAAAAACAACACTGGTACACCTCAAGGTGACTTTCTAGGTGATATCAAACCCTTCTCCAATAAATCTTATGATTGATCCTTCAACTACTTCAATCCCGTCGGGGCCATACGATAAGGAGGAATGGAAATGCATTGTCTATCAGGGAGGAGGTCTATACCGAAGTCTATTTCCTTTTTGGGAAGAATACTGGGAAGCACATCGGGAAGTATATCAAAAAACTCATTAACCATAAAAACTGACTCAATAGAAGGGACTTTAGACTCCACTTTCCTAACCCATATAAGATGATAAATGCAACCCTTGAAATCAATATTTGAGCTTTAAGACAAGAGGTGAACCTACCCTTAACCACTGAATCATGACCTTCCCACTCAAGGAAGGTTTTATTAGGGAATTGGAACTTAACTCTATGAGTTCTACAATCAATAGAAGCATGATATGCATGTAACTAATCCACCCTAAGAATAATGTCAAAAACTACCATATCAAGTTCAACAAAAGCACAAGGCAAGGCTTTATGCAATATGAACACGGGACAACCACTATATACTTTCCTACAAATGATAGACTCACCAATAGTGATAGACACCTCAA
This sequence comes from Solanum virginianum, assembly GCA_000787875.1. Lineage (NCBI taxonomy): Eukaryota > Viridiplantae > Streptophyta > Magnoliopsida > Solanales > Solanaceae > Solanum > Solanum virginianum. The sequence continues at coordinate 82,985 of DF358519.1, forward strand.
AGGGTTCACATAACAATTCGAAACACACATGAAGCCTATTAGCAACTAATGAAGTAATGAAAGATAGAGTGGCACCGGGATCTAATAAAGCATACATATCAAATTTGTAGATCTTTAACATATACGTGATAGCATTGGGTGCCTCATCCACCCATTGCCTCTCTTCAAGAGCATAAAATTGATTATAGTGTGGAGCATCTCCTTGTTGGCCACCTTGTGTCCTTTGATCTCCATGAGCACCATGTCCTTGGGGACGAACATCTCTACCCTTGTTTTGAGAATTTGGATAATCTGCAATCTTGTGGCCCATCTTTCCATACCTAAAGCAAGTACCCATCTTTTTCAAACATGCACCACTATGAATTCTCCTATTTTGGGCACCTTAGAAGAGTCATTCTACCATTAACACCTTGAGTCCTAGGGCTGGGCACCCTATTATTAGCAAACCTTTGGTTTTGAGTATTGGAGGCCCTTGACCTTGGATTTTGTAGCCTTGTTAAAAATGACCACCTTTAGCACCTTTAAATCTGCCATCATAATGAGCCCTCTTGGACTCCTCACTCTTTCTCTTTCTAAGTTTTCTCCTTCAAGTTGCTTGGCATAAGTCATGAGCTTAGTAAAGTCAATATCTTTCGCGGTTCAACATTCTTTATTGATTAAGTCGGACATTACCGACATGAACATGTGCATCCTTACCCTAGAATCGGTGACCAAGTGAGAAGTATACTTTGAGAGGTTGTTGAATTTAAGGGAATACTCCCTAACACTCATGAAACTTCCTTAAGGTTCACAAACTCCATCATCTTTACATTTTTTAGCTCTATTGAAAAGAAACGGTTGAGGAAGGAGGCTTTGAATTCTTCCCAAGAGATAGGCTCTTCATTCTCTCTCTCCCTCTTCCATTGGACAAACCATAATTGAGCAAGGCCTTTTAGTTGATAGGCCGCTAACTCCACCTTCTCCTCTGAGTATACCCTCATAATATCAAGAACCTTATACACCTTATTAATGAATTCTTGGGGGTCTTTCTCTACCTTGGAGCCATAGATCTCTAGAGGGTTCATCCTTGTGAAATCACTAACTATTGAGGCAGGGGTAGGATCATGAGGAGCTTGAACCCCTTGGTTGGATATAGCTCTTGCCAACAAAGTAACATGTTATGGTATTCGACATGAGTGACCCTTTCTTCTTCTTGGGGAGCTTGTGGCCCGGAGGGGCCGGTTCACCCTCGGGAGTAGGAGCTCTTTGTGCCATTCTTCTTAGAAGCTCTTTGTGCCATTCTTCCTAATGAAAGAATCTAGAATAGCAAAAGCCCATCCATTAGAGAAAAGAAACCTTAATTTAAGTCTAAAGAATGACATGGATTATGAAGAAGTGAATCATCTCCTAAAATGCCTCATAACCTCATGTTTATAGTTTTGGCACCCTTCACAATCATCAACAAGACTCCACTACACATGGTGTGTTAGATTTTTTAGGAGAATTTACCAACATAGTGCTCAAATACCAAGAATTTCACTACTCAAGCCTAGGGCCTAGGAGTGACACAACGAATAGGGAACCCAAATGGACCCTAAACAAGCCTCTTGAGCATACATTCCACATCCTTGATTGCAGAAGCATAATTAAACAACAAACACATAATTCTAGGGTAGATGGGACTTTGGACTCATGCTATGTGGATTGATAGGGAAGAAGATTAGCATGATCATATATTAAATAAAGTCTAAGGGGTGGATAAGTATGACTCACGTTGTGGGGGTAATAGGGGCTTAGGACTTCCATCACATCATCAACATCCAACCACACAAAAAAAGGGAGTAAAGACTAAGGAAAGTCTTCCATAGTTACGTAAACATAATAAGAGTCAACTCATAACATACATATCCATAACCAATAACACCTCTAACATGAGTGGAACGGAGGTCAAGACATCTCTCAAGCTCAGCTTTAAAAGATAAATATCCCTAAAAAGATATAAGTCTTAACAAAAGAATGAAAGTAAATGGATATTATCCTTGAAATGGTGAATTCTCCAATAACAATCTTCCACCTCATGGAGGAAGATAATGAATAGGAGATTAGGTCCCTACATGGTTAGATCATGCAGGAAAAAAGTATGCATTAGTACTTGGAATGTACTAAGTATGCGGGGTAAAATTCAATAAAGACATATAACTTATAATTGAATAGTATATTGTAAGGACCCAGATCTCATAAGACTTTATTGATTCTTAAATCAAGTTTCTAGAGGTTTGTGACCTATGGGAGATGCTTATGCATAGCTTTATGTAGCTTAAGAAAGGATTTTAGGCTTGGTGGCCCTTCAAGGAACTTCCCACAAGCTGTGGGCCTCACCACTAATTGTGGAAGGGGCCTTTAGTTAGAGCCCCAGGCTTGAAGCTAAGAATTCGACTAAGGCAGTAACCAAGGCTCCTGTACGAGCTGTACAAGCCACCACGAGCCATGGTGGGGTTATGGAACTCATCATGAGCCATGGTAAGGTGTTTCGCGAAGCCCTCATCCTAAAATATGTTTATAGGCATAAAATTACCATCTTAAAACTTGGGTCATTTGTACGGACCATTGTATGGTCAGTGCACATTCGAATAGACCATAAACTGTTAGTGGAAATGTCCTTTAGTTTGAAAATTAGCTAAGTGTCTAAAGAACTTCACCACGGACACTTGTACAACCCATGGTATGTTGTGTGGACCGTGGTGCCCTTTCACAAGCCACCTAGGCACTTTTTAGTGCTTATTTTTTTAATGGCTTTCTTGTAAATTTTATGATTTCTAAGGGTCGTTTGTGACTTTCTAACCTATCTTAAACCCCCGAAAAGACCTACAACCTTCATTATTATTCAAATTCATTCATTACACTTAGAATATTCAAAGTCTCTCTTCTAAGAACTTCTCTCAAGTGTGCCTTTGGAGATTCAACTTGGAGTTCGAGGAAGGGTCTTCTTCTTAAATCAATTTCTTCTTAATTTATTCTTGGTATATAAGGTATATGGTATTGATTCATGGTTCCTTTCAACTACGAAGACCCCAAAGATTTTTTACTTCTTAAATTATGAATTCAAGCTTACTTAGGACATGTGTCTTTTAAATAAATGTTGATTTGATTCAATTGATATATGAGTTGTATTTAATGATGTTCTAATGTGATTTAAGCCTTAATATGTTTAATTACATTGATATTATAATGGTTTAAACATGCATGTTACTTTAAATGTTGATTTAGGCATGGGTAATCTCAAGTAAACTTTAAATGTGAATTTCTTGATGGGTTTACTTTGAATTTCATCTTATATTGTTATATTAAAAATGAATCTCTATTGCCTATGCTATTTTCTCATCATTCATGGCATATGCATACATGAATATTGATTTTCATAAAGTTATGATGTGGGCTAAGACCCAATGATTTTTATGACTATATTTTTAATATAAGTATGGGTATGACTAGAATGTGATTACATAATATCTATGATATGGATCTTTGAGCAATTATGGGTGTTTGCACTATTATGTACAAGTATGAAGGTTATTCCTATGTATGAAAGTATAACACGAAGTATAATTTGGCTTTTTTTTACTGAAGTATGCATTATTATGAAGTTTGTTTGGCTTTGAAGCCTAAGTATGCATGAACATAATTTAAAAGACTTATTCCCCCTTTTTAAGAATGTATATGTATATGTATGCTCCTGGGATGATGAATTAGCACCTAGTAGGCTTGTATGAGGGGGGGGGGAGGTATCCAAAAGTCCCATATATAAATACTCAAGTCCCATGACTATGTGACAAACATAGGTTCATGTTTATTCCCCTTTTAAGGCATGATTATGTTAAGGATCTACCTTTGGCAAGTAGCTCACCTCATTATCCAATATGGGGAAGATGACGGAGTTCCAAGTTATAGCTAACTTGGTCTTATGTCGGTTGAGGTCACATCTGTGAGACCCTGTATTTCTCATCTTTCATAATATATAGGGTGACATGTTATATAATATATATATATATATAAATATATATATATATATATATATATATATATATGAATTTGGATAGAAACTAAGGATAATAAGGCTGCCAATAAGTGAAAATATCAAGGACGTAAAGTTTTAAGTCAAAGGAATCCCCTAGGCTTAAAGAAATCGCCCGAGTGGCACTTTGCCCTTTTCAGAAGGTATAAATTAAGTTACACTTTTTGCATGAGACTAAAAGTGTATAACTTGATAATAATTGATTTGTAAATGTTATTTTGATAGCATAAATGTCATATATTAAGTTTTGGAATCAAGAAAGTAGCAAGATAAAGGTTGGCCAAAGTTACCATAAGTATTATTAAGAAATCCTTCTTAAATTTGGGCCAAATGTATCAGGTCATATCTCCCAAATATAAGGAGTTAGAATGTCTATGATCAAATCGAAGATATATGAGTCTAGTTTAAAATGCACAAAACGCGCATCAAATCGACCTCAGAATAAAAAGTTATAACTATTTTACTGGTACTACCCGAGTAGGAAACCAGTTCAAGGTCTGGGTCGGGTCAGCCCACATAGATTTCGCTAATTTGAGCTTTTTAAACCTCAAATCAGTTCTATTTTATCCCAAATAGATTACAAACTAAAGAGAAAGCTCTCTCAAGGTGTCCAAGTGATTTAATTGAGTTTTATGCTTTGCAATTATTTTATCCTCATGCCTAAAAATATGTGTCTTATGCTTTGCAATTATTTTCCCCTCCGATTAGCTATGTTTGGGGCTACTTTTTGGTTGTAAAAGAAGTGTTCTTGCTTGTTATTGTTGATTTTCAGCTGGTGCATTTAGATAATAATTTTGGGGATACTTTAAGGTCATTTTTAAAAAGTTCTACGAACTTTTCCTCGCGTAAATACTATATAACAAGTCTAGTCATTAATGCTTAATTACGGACTGTTTATAGGTGTGTTTAAGTTTCGTATATATAGTGGTTGTGAAGCTTAGTATGTAAGATACAATTCTAGTGAAGAGACCTTGGGGCATTGAATGTCCATTGGAAACGTATGTTGAGGCTAAGCTCGGTCCATCCTTTTAGCACGAAATCTGAGAAATTTCCCAAAATGTCAGATTTGATATTATACTATTTTGTTGCTAGAAAGACCTTCTGTGAAAGGCATTGAGATTCCAACTGAGTGATTTTCATGATGTTATTAGGTTAACATTATGTTCGTTCACTTAAACTGGACATTCAATATCTATATATCACTTGGTTGGTTTTTGTAATCCATATGTTTGAGGCATTTCTGTTCCTGGTGTAGGTCCATTAAAATAAATATGGATCACGAAGGGAATGTGATCTCATAATTAATCTTTTTTCCAAACTAAAAACATAATTAAAACACTTACCAAGTAACGTGTTGATTTCTAATAATCTCTAGTGTAAATGCTCTTCTTTAAATGACTAAGGCACTTGATTCTACTTAAATAATTTCTTTTACTAATTGACATGGGACCAAGTACATGTGTCATGTAAAGCACCTTTATGAACATTTTTAGTGTTAAGGCATCATACTAAATATTGGGTTAAGTTGTCAAACTTATTCAAAAGACATGTAAGGTCCCACAAATCATGTGTATATGCTATGACAATGATTATGATGTTATAAGGATAAGTGTACTAATGAGCCATGATTGGCTAAATTTATGTTATGGTCTACTATGTGCATTCAATATTCATATCGTACATAGCACGTTATGCAAAGACTTCGAGCTATAATTAATGGCATGGGGCTTATTTGCCCAAATGATTTTTTATATATATATATATGGCACAGATGACCACAGGTTGGCAAATATGATACTAGTCAACTACCAAAAAGGACCACCATTACTAGTATTTAGTTAGGTATGTCATGCATTTGCATATATATATATATATGTATTTATGACATGCGATACGCGAGCATACCATGCATATTTGACCACTAGGAGGTTGATTGTTGGCCATTAAGGTTACTTGAGTTTTGGTTTCAGATGGTATTTCTATTACCCTTCTTACTACTGTTTGCTATGGTTTTACTTTCTAGCTTACATACTAGTACATGTTTATTCATACTGACATCCCATTGTTTGGGGACACTGCATTTTATTTTATGCATGCAGGTTCAGGTAGGGACTTTGATTGACCCCTCCTTTAGGAGTCCAGTTTAGTTGTGATTCGGTAAGCTCTACCTCTTCCTGGAGCTTTCAAAGGATGCCACTTTTTATTGTACAGTTGGGTATAGTCGGGACCCTGTCTTGGCAGTATTAGTGGTTCTCTTAGAGGCTATTGTGGACATGTTATTTTGGGTTTGGTTCTTTTCTGCGTTTTAGCCTCCAAATATAGGATTGGCATATACATATAGTGTGTGCCTGTAGCTATGTTATTTCAGCCTTGTCGGCTAGCTAGTTCTTTATCATTTTGCTTACCTATCTTGATGTACTTGATTTGCTATTGACCAGGTCATGACCAAATGGTCCAGGATTATTTTTTCAGACATTACACTATCCAATTTTCTTTTGGCCCCTAGTTTAGTTGACTAGCATGTTTAGTGGTTTGCTCAGCCAATAACTGTATCAAGTGCCAGTCGCGCCTCCCCTCCTTTTGGGGCGTGACAAACATGGCATTAGAGCAGGTCATGTCCCAGGGAGTCCACAATGCCATGTCCAGTAGAGTCTTCCTTATGGGTGTGTTGTATACCACACTTATAATCAGGGGGCTACAAGTCATTTAAGGATGCTTACTTTTCTTCCACTTAAAATCAGAAGGCTACAAGGCATTTAAGAATGGTTACCTTTCTTCCATTTGATAGATCGTGCTATAGGGAAAAGTTATAGGAATATGATGCATCTTAATCGTGCTTTGTGGTTTGTTTTATTTGTTAGCCTGCCTAAATTCAAGAGATGGCATAACATGAGGTAGGTACAGATCTAAGAGAAGGAACTAGTCGTTCTTTGCCAGGTCAGACATATTTGCTTCCCTTGAGGCACACAAAGAGCCTGTCGTACCCATAGTACTAGATTCACCAACACCTATTGAGGGCCAAGGAAGTCCAGTACGCCTAACCCTACCAGAGACTGGGGAGTAGGGTATGAGAGAGGCTATTCAACTACTGACTAGGATGGTTTCTATTCATGAAAGAAAGCTAAAGGCGAGAGCAGATGCCCAAAGGGATCAAACAGAAGGCTAAAAGGTATGAGAGTTTCTTCATTTAGCCCCTCTAGTATTTATAGGGTCCAGTCCCACTGAGGATCCACAGGACTTTATAGACCATATGTATAGAGTATTGAGAGTGATGCATGCCTCTATCACTGAGGTAGTGGAGTTGGCTTCTTTTTGACTACTTGATGTCGCCATCTTGTGGTACGAGGCACGGGAGAAATCTAGAGGGCCTGATGCTCTACCAGCAGAGTAGGAGGACTTTTCTGAGGCATTTTTAGCCCAATACTTGCCATGGGAGGTTTGGGATTCCCATCTTGACCAATTTATCAGTTTGAGGCAGGGGTTATGAGTGCAAGGAAGTATAGCCTTAGGTTCAATTCTTTGGTTAGATATACACCATATATTGTATGTACCATGAGTGCCAGAGTTCATCATTATGTGGATAGTTTGGTAGATTATTTGATCAGAGAATGCAAGATAGCCTTTTTATAGAAAGGTGTAGATATTTCCCATATACAGGCTTTTGCTCAGACTACAGAGGACCTTTCTCATCGGATTCGGGATACTCATAGAGATAGGAGAAAAAAATAGGGCTCATATTATTGGTTAGGCCTCCTTTTCACTAATATCTATCTCTGCCAGTGGGTAGTCCCTCTAGGCCATTGATTTGATCTTTATATTCAATCAGGGCCGGGGTAGAGTTTACACCAACCTGAGAGCCATCGATAAGAGTACTCTACACAAATAAGACTGCCTTCTCCTCCACTACACAATGTGGTAAGCTTTATAGTGGGTAGTGTAAAAAATGGTTCAGGTGTATGTTACCATTATTGGCAAACAAGACATTATATTAGCCAGTGTCTAGGGTTAGGTAGAGGTACAACAAATCAACCTTCAGGATCCACTGCAGCCTCTTCATCCTCAATACATGCTCCTCGACTAGATCCATAGCCTACTCAGGGTCATGGTAGGAGGAGAGGTAGAAGAGAAAACTCAGGTTCTACTAGTGGCCATATTTGGTTTTATGCACTCACAGGCTGATAGGATTCAGAGGCATCTCAAGATATGATCATAAGTAGATTGATGATACATTCTTATGCTATTTATGTACTAATAGATCCTAACTCTACATTTTTATATATTACTCCATTCATTGCTAGTAAACTTGATATGAGACTTGAGTTGTTGCCAGAGTCAGTTAAGGTATCTACACCAGTTGGTGACTTAATTATAGCTAGTCACGTTTATCATGGTTGTACAGTGTTAATTAATGAACGCCTAACCTCTGTTGATTTGATTGAATTGATTATGCTAGATTTTGATTATTATGGTTATGGATTGGTTAGCAGCTTATTATTCTAATATTGATTGTCGACCAAAGCTTGTCACTTCTATTTTCCAAGTTAGCCAATCCTTGAATGGAAAGGTAATGTTGTCTAGCACAAGGGTAAGTTTATTTTGTACCTTAGGTCTCTGAAGCTGATAGCTAAAGGTTGTATATACCATCTAGTTTATGCAAGGGATATAGATAAGGAGCCGGTGACCTTTCAGTTATTCCCTATTGTGAATGAATTCCAATGGTATTCCCTGATGAGCTTACAGGGATTCCCTCGGAAGGGAAATTGATTTTGCTATAGATTTGCTCTCGGATACGCAACCTATATCTATTTCCTTCTACAGAATGGCTCCTGCAAAGCTAAAGGAATTGAAGGAATAACTGAATTACTTACTTGATAAAGGCTTTATTAGGCCAAGTACATCTTCATGTGGTGCTCCAGTGCTCTTAGTTCGAAAAAATGATGGCTCCTTATGGATGTGTATTGATTACAAACAACTAAATAAAGTCACTATTAAGAATAAGTATCCTCCTTCATAGATTGATAACTTATTAGACTAGTTGCAGGGTGCCAAATGCTTTTCAAAGATTGACTTGAGATCTGGGTACCATCAGTTGCAAGTCAAGGATGTTGATATTCCAAAGACAACATTTAGGATGAGATATGGATTGTGAGTTCTTTTGAATTCCTTGTCATGTCTTTTGGGCTAATAAATGCCCTAACAACTTTTATGGACATGATGAATCGAGTCTTTAAACCATTCTTGGATGAATTTGTGATTGGGTTTATTGAGGACATCTTGATATATTCACGGTTAGAAGCTGAGCATGCAGTCCATTTGCGAGCTATATTATAGACTCTCCAGGACAACATGTTATATGCTAAATTGTTGAAATATGAGTTGTGGTTAACTTCTGTAGCTTTTCTTGACCATATTATTATAGGCAATAATATCAAGGTCAATGGCCAAAAAATTGAAGTAGTAATGGCCTGGCTGAGACCATTGAATCTGACCAAGGTCCATAGCTTTTTAAGCTTGGTAGGATATTATAGGAGGTTTGTTGAGGGATACTCGTCTATCTCTGCACCACTAACGAGAATGACACATCAAGCAGCTAAGTTTTAGTAGGTTGATGCGTATGAGCAGAGTTTTCAAGAGCTAAAGAAAAGGCTTACCACCACACCTATCTTGGTGCTTCTGGATGAAACCAAAGGCTACGTTGTATATTGTGATGCCTCGAGAATCAGCCTAAGTTATGTTCTTATGCAGCATGATAAAGTTATTGCATATGCTTCCAGACTGTTGTGAAAGCATGAACAAAACTATCTTGCCCATGATCTTGCGCTCACCGTAGTTGTGTTTTTCCTAAAGATTTGGCAAAATTATTTATACGAAGTTCATGTTAATGTTTTTACTAACCACCAGAGCCTCCAATATCTATTTAAGCAGAAGGAGTTGAACCTACGATAGAGGAGGTGGCTAGAATTGATAAAAACTATGGTGTTGACATTTTATACCATCCTGGTAAAGCTAATGTTGTTTCTGATGCACTTAGTTGAAAGTCCATAGGAAGTCTAAGCCATGTTGAAACCAATAAGGTTGAAATGATAAAAGACTTATGTCATCTAGCTAGTTTGCAAGTGTGATTGGTAGATGCAGAGGATGGAGGTGTAATTGTTCAAAATACAGCAGAGTTTTCTATTGTTACTGATGTAAAAGAGCGATAGTGAGAGGATCCCGAGCTTAGGACATTGAGGGAAAGCATTCCACAATAACGTCATCCTTTATTTGAGATAATTAGAGATAAATTCCTTAGGTACTAAGGTCGCTTGCGTGTGTCGAATATCATAGGAATCTATGCCAAGATTCTTTTTGAGGCCCATTATTCTAGATATTCAGCCCACCCTGGAGCGACAAAAATGTATCGGGACCTTCGACAAATGCATTGGTGGAATTGATTATGCTAGATTTTGATTATTATGGTTATGGATTGGTTAGCAGCTTATTATTCTAATATTGATTGTCGACCAAAGCTTGTCACTTCTATTTTTGTCATGAAAAAAAGATATTGTAGAGATGGTAGCCCATTGTCCCAATTGCTAGCATTTTAAGCAAAACATCAAAGACCTAGAGGCCTAGCTTAGTATATGGATCTTTCTCTATGGAAATGGGACATGATAAATATGGAATTCATCACTGCTTTGTCGCATACTCCATACAGGTATGATTCTATTTGGGTAATCATTGGTAGGCTGAGAAAATCTGCTCAGTTCTTGCCAGTAAGAATAACATACTCAGTGGAGGATTATGCTAAACTTTATATTCAAGAGATTATTTGCCTTCATGGAGTTCTATTATCCATTATCTCTAATCAATGGGCTGAATTTACAACACATTTTTAAAAGTCTTTTCAGAAGGATCTGGGCATTCAGATAAATCTCAACACTACTTTTCATCCACAAACTGATGGCCAGGCAGAGCGTACCATCTAGACCATAGAGGATATAATACGTGCCTGTGTGCTGGACTTTAAAGGAAGCTGGGATGATCATCTACCTCTTATTGAGTTTGCTTATAATAACAACTTCCAAGCTAGTATCAAATGGCGCCTTATGAAGCACTATACGGGTGAAGATGTAGGTGTTGATCAGTTGGTTTGAGTCAGGAGACAAAGTTGCTAGGCCATAATGGAGTTCAACTAGCAATAAATAAAGTGAGACTTATTAGAGACCAATTGCAAATAGCCCAGAGTTGACAAAAGTCTTATATAGATGTTTGACAACGAGACTCAGAGTTTTATGTAGAAGATTGGGTCTTCTTGAAAGTATCACTTGTGAACAAAATCATGTAGTTTGGAAAGAAAGGAAAGCTCAGTACTAGGTATGTTGGACCATATAAGATTATTCGAATGATTGGCAAGGTCATGTACGAGCTTGATTTGCCTTCAGAATTGGGACCAGTCCATTCGGTGTTTCATGTATCGATGTTACAGAAGTTTATTGGAGATCCTTCGTATATTACTCCCATTGGGGATATCCATATTACTGAAAATGTGTATTGTGATGAGGTGCCAGTGATTATTTTAGATCGACAAGTGAGAAAGCTTCGAAATAAAGAAGTGGTCTCCGTTAAAGTATTATGGAAGAACAATAAGCTTGAGGAAATAACTTGGGAAGCGGAAGAGGAAATAATGAAGAAGCACCCTCAGCTATTTACAAATTAAGGTGAGTCATATTTTGAAAAGTTGTCAATCATCTGTCTACAATAACTTAAATTTTAAATGAGTTAGGAGTATCATTCATATGGGTTGTCATGGGATAACTATGCAAAGCTTAGTAGTTTGATATTTCTTTTGAATTTGATTTATGGATTGGAGGGATAAAAGGTATATCCTTAAAAATCATATTTTGAGAGAAAGTAGTGCAACCAACACGTTGTCTTGATACATTTGCAAACGAATGTTCTTAAGGGGGGGAGACTTTAAGACCCCATGTTTCTCATCTTTCACAGTATATATAGGGTGGCATGTTATATAATATATATATCATTTTGGATAGAACCTAAGGATAATAAGGCTGCCAATAAGTGGTAATATCAAGGACTTAAAGTTTTAACTCAAAGGAATTCCTTAAATACACGTTCAGGCTTACAAAAATGGCCCGAGTGGCACCTTGCCCTTTTCGAAAGGTTTAAATAAAATTTCACTTTTTGGATGAGATAAAAAGTGTATAACTTACTAATAATGGATTTTTAAAGATTAATTTAATAGCACAAAGTTCATACATTAAGTTTTGGAATCAAGAAAATTGCAAGATTAAGGTTGGCCAAAGTTATCGTAAGTTTCATTAAGAAATCCTTCTTAAATTTGGGTCATATGTATTAGGTCATATCTCTCAAATAATAAGGATTTAGAAGGTATATGACTATTAAATCAAACATTTATGAGTCTAGTATGAAATGCACAAAACTGCGCATAAAACCGACCTCAGAATAATATGTTATGACCATTTTACTGGGACTGCTCGAGTAGGAAATCGGATCATGGGCCTGGTCGGGTCTGCCCACCTAGATGTAAGCTAATTTGAGCTTTTTAAAGCTCAAATCAATTTTATTTCATACCAAACAGATTACAAACTGAAGGGAAAGCTCTCTTAAGGTGTCCAAGTGATTTAGGTATTTTTTTCACTTTTTTACTGTTAAAATTCTTCCTCGGGCCTAGAAATATATTTCTTATGCTTTGCAATTATTTTTCCCTCCTATTAGTTGTGTTTGGGGCTGCTTTTGGGCTGTAAAAAATAGTGTTCTTGCTAGTTATTGTTAGTTTGTAGTTGATGTGTTTAGATAATAATTTTGGGGCTCCTTTAAGGTCATTTTTACAAAGTTCTACGGACGTTTCCTCACTAAATATTATATGGCGAGTCTAGTCATTAATGCTTAATTTTGAACTGTTCATAGGTGTGTTTAAGCTACATATATATAGTGGTTGCGAAGCTTAGGATGTAAGAAAAAACTCTTGTAAAGATACTTTGAGCCATTGGACATCCATTGGAAAGGTATATTAAAGCTAAGCTCGGTCCCACCTTTTAGCACAAAATTTTAGAAGTTAACACATTTTTAAAAGTCTTTTCAGAAGGATCTGGGTAATATTCTACTATTCTACTGTTATGAAGACCTTCTGTGAAAGGCATTGTGATTGCAGCTGAGTTATTTTTATGATATTATTAGGCTAACATTCCATTTGTTCACTTAAATTGGACATTCAATATCTATATATCACTTGGTCGAGTTTCCTGGATACCTATCCATATGTTCGAGGTGTTTCTCTTCCTAGTGTAGTTCCATTAAAATAAATATGGATTACTAAGGAAATATAGTAGTCATAATCAATCCTTTTTCCAAACTAAAAACATAATTGAAACACTTAACAAGTAACTCGTTGATTTCCAATAATCTCTAGCGTAATGCTCCTATTTTAATTACTAAGGCACTTGATTATGCTTAATACTTTCTTTTACTAATTTATATTGGACTAAGTATAAGTGTTATGTAAAGCACCTTTATGAACATTTTCAGTATTAAGTCCTCATTCTAAATATTGGGTTAAGTTGTCAAACTTATTCAAAAGACATGTAAGCTCTTATGAGTCATATGTATATGCTGCGATAATGATTATGATGTTATGAGAAAGTGTACCAATGAGCCAAGATTGGCTAAATGTATACTGTGGCCTACTATGTGCATTCAATATTCATATCATACATGGCCTATTATGCATGGAGTTCGAGCCATAATGGGAGGTATAGGGCCTATTTTCCCAAATAATTATATATATATGGTATAAAGGGCCACAGTTTGGCAAATATGATGCTGGTCAACTATCGAAAAGGACCATCATTGCTACCATTTGGTTGGGTGTGTCATGCATTTTCATTTATATATATGTATTCATGACATGCGATACTCGACCATACCATGTATATTTGATCACTAGTAGGTTGATTATTGGTCATTACTTGAGTTTTGGCTACAAGTGATATTTCTATTACCCTTCTTACTGCTACTATCTATGATTTTACTTTCTGCCTTACATACCAGTACATGTTTTGTTGTGATGACGTCCCATTGCCTGGGGATGTTGCATTTTATTTTCTGTGGGCAGGTTCAGGTAAGGACTCTGATCGACCCTCCACTAGGAGGCCAGTTTAGTTGTGAGTTGGTAAGCTCCACTTCTTTTTGGAGCTTTCATAGGATGCTACTTTTTGTTGTATAATTGGGTATAGTCGGGGCCCTATCCTGGCAATATTAGTGGTTCTCTTAGAGGCTATTGTGGACATGTTATTTTGGGTTGGTTCTTTTGTGTCTTTCAGCCTCCAGTTATAGGATTGACATGTATATATAGTGTGTGCATGTAAGTCTATTATTGCAGCCTTGTCAGCTAGCTAGTACTTTATCATTTTGGTTACCTATCGTGATGTACTTGATTTGTTGTTGACTAGGTTATGACCCAAATGGTCCAAGATTAGTTTTCATACTTTATGCTACCCGATTTTCTTTTGTCCCCTAGTTTAGTTGAGTAGCATGTTTAGTGGATTACTCAGCCAATAATGGTATCGAGTGCCTGTTACGCCTCCCCTTTTTTTGGGGCATGACAACATCCTATCTATGTACAAAGTAATTTGGCATTTATGCATCATGAATTCATAGCATATTGATATATTGTTCTTTCCTATATGCTTCTTTCTATATATGTGCCCTTGTCATCAAACATTAATTACAGGTTAATAAGTTCATGAGCATTTGCATGCCCACATACTTAGTACATTCAAACGTATTAATGCATACTCTTTGTCTACATGATATAACCATTTAGGGTCCAAAGACTATCTTTATCCACCTCTTGACGATTAGCTTATATGTGAGAGTTACTTGTAGTAAGTCCTATCATTCAAGGACAATCCACTTCTTATGTAATTATGCTATTTCTCTTATTGTCTTTAATTTGAGGGTTTGTCTAGGACTTGTCTTGGGTCCCATCCTAATCTATCACTTAGAGGCATTGTTAGACAATATGTAAACTCTTGTGTGGGCTTATGATGTGTTATCCCATCCTAATCTATCACTTAGAGGCATTGTTAGACAATATGTAAACTCTTATGTGGGCTTATAATGTGTTATATTATCTGCATATAGAGATTATATTAATGGCTATATCTTGATGTTAATGATATGATGTTATGTTCATGATGAGTTATGGAAACATGGAAAGGTCCTAAGCCCTTTCTATCCCCATAGCATGAGTCACACTTACCTACCCCTTAGTTCTTATGTGCTATGTGTTATGTAAATCCATGTAAATCTCCATTCCCATGACATCCCCATAGCATGAGTCATACTTTGTCATCCCTTAGAACTATGTGTTTATTGCTTTACTATGCATTTCCAAACTGATAATGTGTATATGTATGCTATGAGCCTTGTTTGGGGGACTCTCGAGTTCCCATCTGCTATGTCACTCCTAGGCCCTAGGGTCAGGTCATTACAAGCTTGGTATCAGAAACCTAGGTTTATAAATGATTCTTGAACTCCAATATGATGTGCCGATTAGAGTCCTATACATGGGTGGGAAGTGCACCATACCTATGAGTGGGATGTTATGATGGCATTTTAGAAATTATCTCACTTCTTCATGTCTTATGTTATGCTATGAATCCTATTTTAAGACATCCTAACTTTGATGATATCCTTGATGCCTTCTTTTGCCTCCAAGAAGATCCTTTCTACCAAGCCAGGCCCCGATTAATACGGACCAAGTCCCTTAAGAGCCTATGGGGGAGCCGATAACTCAAGATGAATTCTAAACTGTATTTTTCATGCTTGCCCATGTGGTGACCAACTAAGCTAAGAAGGATAATCCGCCTCTTTATGCTCCCACTCTGACTGCTAGGGTGAAGATTTTACCTCGATAAATCCTCTAGAGTTTTATGGGTCAAAAGCTGATGAGGATACTCAAGACTTGATTGATGAACTCTCTAAAGTGTTGATATTTATGAGGGTGGCTTTAGAAGAGAAAGATGAAGTCGCTGCCTATCAATTGAAGGATGTGGCTCAGGTGTGGTACAACCAATGGTTGATAGAGAGAGTTAAGGATAAGGGGGTTGGTTGGGAAGAGTTTAAGTTTGCATTTCTGGATCGTTTCTTTCCTCTTGATGTTAGAGATCCCAAAATGACAAAATTTATCAACCTCAACTAGGGTGCTATGAGTGTGAAGGAATATGCCCTCAAATTTACAAAGCTCTCAAAGTATGCTTCTATGTTGGTGGTTGACCCCCATGCAAGAATGCACAAGTTTATTTCTGGGATCTCTAATATGCTTGTGAAAGAATGTAGTACAGTTATGCTTATTATATTTCCAAGCTTATGACTTACGCTGAGCAGATTGAAGAGGAAAAGCTCAAGGAGAATAGGGTGAATCATTCTAAGAGAGCTCATTATGATGGTGGGTTCTCCAACTCTGGAGTGGTAGTGGATACGATAACTTTCAACAAGGCCATTGTTTAAATGCCAGAGCTACCAAGAATAGAGTACCTCCTTATAAGGCACTCATTGGAGGTGGGATAGTTTATCCCAAATGTGACAAATGTCGAAATAGCCATAGAAAGGTGCTTATGGGGTTTCGGTGCTTGCTTTGGATGTGGTGAAATAGGCCACAAGCACATTGATTTCCCAAAGGCACTAAAGAAAGGCCAAGTGGCTCCTGTTAAGCAAGCTCAACAAAGGGACCAATAGGGTGGTGCACCCAGAAACAATAGGATCTATACTTTGCATGCCAGACAGGAAGTAGAGGAGACTCCGGATGTAGTGAATGGTATGTTAAAAGTCTTTGATTTTGATAATTATTTTGCTTGTGTTGGGTGCAAATTTATTTTTTGTGACTCTTCTTTTGGCTGTTAAGTTTGGATTGAGTCTTGAAATTTTAAGGGAGCCCTTTTCAGTTTGTACTCCCGTGAGTGAGTCTATTGTTTCCCAAAGAGATTATTCAGGTTGTTCTGTCTCTATCTTACATAAATTCCTTCCGTGTTATCTTGTGAAACTTGAGATATTTGATTTTGATGTTATTCTCAAGATAGATTGGTTGTATGCTTCTTATGCCTCCATCGATTATAGAACCCAAAAAGTCAAATTTCAATTTTCAGATGAGCCTGTTCTTAAATGGAAGGGTAGTGACTTTACTTTTAAAGGTCAATTTATTTCCTATATCAAAACCCAAAAAATGATTTCTAAAGGTAGTATCTATCATATAGTGAGGGTTAGAGATGTGTAGTCTGAGTCAACTACACTTGAGTTGGTTCCGGTGGTTAATGAGTTTTTAGATGTTTTTCCTAAAGATTTGCTCGGTATTCCTCCCAAAAGGGAAGTAGACTTTGGCATAGATCTCCTTTCGTATATTTAACCTATTTTCGTTCCTCCTTATCATATGGCACCTGCTGAATTAAAGAAATTGAAGGATCAGTTGAAGGACCTATTTAAGAAAGGCTTTATTAGACAAAGTATATCTCCATGGAGTGCTCCGGTATTATTTATGAGAAAGAAAGATGGATCATTTCAAATATGTATTGACTATAGGCAATTGAGTAAAGTGATTGTCAAGAATAAATATCCATTTCCATAGATTGACAATTTAATAGATCAACTTTAAGGAGCTACCCGTTTCTCAAAGATTGACCTTCATTTTGATTATCATCAATTGATGGTCAGAGAGTGATATTTCCAAAATGGCTTTCCAAACTAGATATGGACATTTCGAATTTGTGGTGATTTCATTCGGTTTGACTAATGCTCTAGTTGTGTTTATGGATCCTATGGATCAAGTATTCAAGTTATTTCTTGATAGTTTTGTGGTTGTCTTTATCGATGATATTCTGATTTATTCTTGAAGTGAATGAGAGCATATAGATCATTTGAGGTTGGTTCTTCATACTTTGAGGGAGAAACAATTGTATGCCAAGTTCAGTAAATGTAAGTTTTGGTTGGGTGAAATAGCTTTTCTTGGTCATGTGGTATCTGGTGATGCAATTAAGGTTGACCAAAAGAATATGAGGCCATGAAGAACTGGCCTAGACCATTGACCCCTTCAAATGTTTGTAATTTTCTTGGGTTGGTTGGTTATTATAGGAGATTTGTTGAAGATTTCTCATCCTTTGTATTTTCATTGACTAAGTTAACTCAAAAGAAGGCCAAGTTTATATGGTGAGATAAGTGCGAGAAGAGTTTTCAGACTTTGAAAGATCGGCTTACATTAGCTTCTATTTTGACTTTATAGGATGGCTTAGATAGGTTTGTGGTGTATTGTGTTCCTTCTCGGATCGGGTTGGGTTATATGCTCATGTAACATAGTAAGGTGATAGCTTATGCATTGAGGTAATTGAATGTGCATGAACAAAATTATCCGACTCATGATCTTGAGTTTGCGACTATGGTATTTGCTTTGAAAATCTAGAGACATTATTTATACGAGATTTATGTTGATGTGTTCACCAATCACAAGAGCTTGTAATATGTGTTTTACACAAAAAGATCTTAACTTGAGGTAAAGAAGGTGGTTGGAACTTCTCAAACATTATGACATGAGTGTTCAATATCATCCTAGCAAGGCAAATGTTGTAACCAATGCTCTTTGTAGGCTATCCGTGGGTAGTATGGCCCATATTGATGAAGGAAAGAACGAATTGGTAAAAGATGTCCATTATTTGGCTAGATTGGGTATTAGATTGACTCACTCTAATGATGGTGGCATTTATGTTAGGGATGGGGCTAAGTCTTCAGTGGTTGTTGATGTTAAGGCAAAACAAGACATGGACCTATCCTTGGTTGAGTTGAAGAAGTTGGTTACAGAAAAAAAGATAGAGGTTTTCCCCCAAGAGGAAGTGGTGTGCTTCGGCATCAAGATCAATTGTATGTTCTAGATGTTGATGGCCTTAGAGAAGTGAACATGAGTGAGGCCAATAACTCTCATTATTCTATACATCCAAGATCCACCAAAACATATCAGGATTTGAGAGAAGTGTATTAGTGGCATGGTAATTAAAACACATAGCAAAGTTTGTATCTGAGTGTCCTAATTGCCAACAAGTAAAGCTAGAATATCAAAGGCCTAGTGGTTTTTCTCAAGATAATGAGATTCCTACTTGGATGTGGGAAGTTGTGAATATGGATTTTGAGGTTGGTTTGCCCCATATCCAAAGGTAATTTGATTTTATTTGGGTCATCATTGATAGGATGACTAAATCGCTCATTTCTTAACGGTCAAGACTATCTTGAATGCCAAAGATTATGCAAGGTCATATATTCGAGAATTGGTTAGGTTGCTTGGTGTGCCTATGTCTATCATATCAAATCATGGTACTCAATTTACTTCTTACCTTTGGAAATCATTTCAAAAAGGGCTTGGCACTAAGGTGAAGTTTCCATCCTCAAACCAATGGACAAGTCGAAAAACAATTCCAAATTTGAAAGATATATTGAGGGCTTGTGTGTTGGAATTCAAGGGTAATTGGGATGATCATTTACCACTTATCGAGTTTGCCTACAATAATAGTTTTCATGCCACATTAGTATGGCACGTTTGAGACTCTATATAGGAGAAGGTGTAGATCCCTAGTGAAATGGTTTGAGTTGACAGAGATGGCATTGATTGTCTTAGATTTGGTGTTGAAGGCCATGAAAAAGGTGAAGTTGATCTGGGAGAAGTTGAAGATGGCTCAACATCACAAAAATTCTTATTCGGATGTTAGAAAGTGGGATCTTGAATTCCATGTTAGTGATTAGGTGTATTTAAATGTTTCTCCTATGAAAGGTGTAATGTATTTTGGTATAAAGGGCAAATTAAGTCCCCATTATATAGGCCCTTATGAGATAATTGAGTGGGTTCGCAAGGTGGCCTATAGATTGGATTTTCCATTAGAGATGAGTTCTATTCACCCGAATTTCCATGTGTTGATGTTGAGGAAGTTGATTAGCAATCCTATCTCTATTATGCCCTTGGAAGGTTGATGAGTCCATATTTTAGACTCATTTTGGGGTTAAATTGCAAAGAAATATTGCCCTTATTATGCTAATAATTCGAATTGCTAACAAATATTCATGTGCTATTATAGGAAATGAAGTTAACAATGCGCAAAATGGCAAGACTTTGTGGAATCCTGGATGTATTGAGTAAAAGTGCTAAAAGGCGGTGAAAAATGGTGTTGTATGGATCCTATGGATCAAGTATTCAAGTTATTTCTTGATAGTTTTGTGGTTGTCTTTATCGATGATATTCTGATTTATTCTTGAAGTGAATGAGAGCATATAGATTACAGCAACCAAGGTTCCAGATCAAGTCCAGTGTGTGGTCAGGATCAATGTCGCAAAGCATACTCAGAGATACGCCAAAGTGCACCAGTGATCGCCTAAAGTTGTAGCACCTAAAGCCCCAAAACACTGACATAAAGGCGATCTGAAG
>DF358519.1:103591-116866 GCA_000787875.1 Solanum virginianum
GATCTGAAGGATGTTTTGCCACATTATCGAATTGGAAAGGCGAAGCAAAGAGTCATCTCCTAATGTTACAATGGAAGAAGCCTCATAAAGATGCACAAGAAGCGGTCAAGTGCATATTTAGGCATCGCCAGAGTGCTCAATGATGGTCAGCCTTGACCACCAAATTGCATTTTGTAGCACAAACTTTTCAAACTTTTTATGTGGAATATATAAAATAATTTAGAAAGGACATTATACATCATCAGTTCATTCCATATCAGAATAATCACTGTAGTAGTAGTACATAGAGCCTTCTTCTTAGAGTAAAAAGAAGACTAGGGTTTTGAAGCTTTTGGGTCATCAAATTGGAGAGGATTAGCAGCCGAGAGCTACTGATTTGTATTCAATCTTGTTACCTACTACTTTTTCCACTATGTATGGCAATCGATCTGTGTGGCTAAAACCCCCATATTGGGGGGGTGCTTTTGATATGAGTCTTTAATTCACTCACTATGTCTGTGATGTCTTGACTTATCTGTAATTGATTTAGGTGAATTTATACTAGTTCCTAAGTTGAATGTATAAATTTCAAGGTTACAAACTTGGGGTTTTGTTTTAGATCTTTGATTGTTCCATAGTTGGGATTATTAGAGTGTGGAATGGATATAATGGCAGGAAACGTTATAAGATTTCAGTTGATATCCACATTTATGGATTCAATGGCCAAGGTAGTAGGTGTTTTGCTCGACTTCTTAGGCCAAGCGTGTCCTCGGCGGTCCACATGTGATATCTTAGTTGATTCATGTGAAACATCCATATATTATAGTCGATTTAGGTTACAAGCAACCTAGCCTATTCACTCAATATCAACTCATGTAGCGAAACATCTAGACCCATTTATTAGATTATTTCCCATAGTTGCACATCTCCAACATCTTCTCTTGATAGTTGCTTAATTTGACAATTAGAACTTGTTAGCTAAACTATATTCTGATTATTGCAACCCCCTTGATCTTACAATTACTTGGTTCAATGAGTCACTTCCGCCTTAAACAATGATTTCCTGTGGGATCAACACCAACCTCTAAAGTTGGCTATTATGTTGACGACGACCACCCCTTCTGCCTTTGAGTAGTCGGGCAGAGCGGTATCAAAAAATGGCGCCGTTGTCGAAGAATCAGCGTGTTCATATTTGAAGTGTTTGTTGAGCTTTATTTTTCTAGTTAGAGCAATTTTACTATTTTCTTGTTATTTTTGCTATTGAACAATAGGTGTAACAATGGAAGATGATGGAATCATTCATGGTGAGAATTTCAAGGACTTTAATTGATGCAAGATATTAATTGGGATCAGGTTGGAAGTACCAGTGCCATCCGACTACTCTAATTGGCTGGAGGAGTTAATTTCCATGTGACTAGCACCGTGTTGTAACTCCTACAACGGAAGGGATTGTTCGGAGGGCTCGGCCACGAAGATCTTCATGAACACTTGAGGAATTTTTTTGATGTATGTTTTCCATTCAACTTAAGGGGAGTACGCCAAAAGGCTATCCGACTAAGACTTTTCCCTTTCTTTATCACTAGAGAAGCATTGAGGTAGCTAGAAGATTTTCCTCATAATTCTATTACTTCATGGGAGGAGCTACAAACTACATTCCTAGAGAAATTTTTCCCTTCCTCAAAGATGATTAAATTGAGAAAAAGTATTTAGAATTTTAAGCAGCTAGAGGGTGAACCATTGCATGAAACAGGGCTCCAGTTTCAAAAACTCTTGCTTCAGTACCTTAACCATGGTATCCCAGACCACATGCTTTACAATACTTTTATGTGAGTCTTGATGCTGCAAACAAAGGAGTAGTTGATCAACTAGTAAGTGTATAATGGCACAATCCTTCATTAAAGCTTGCAACCTCTTGGATGGTATGATGAAAATTAATATAACATATTACACAAGAGATGATATAGTCCCTTCAAGCCATAGAGGTCCTACCAAGGAGCAGATTGCCAAAGACAAAGGGATGAGAACATGGCTAAGATGTTAACTCAGCTTGATCTTTTAACCAAGCATATCATGAGAGGAAATCAGAAGTGTAAATGTAGTGGGAGCTACTAGGGAGGTGATGTTTGAAGGTGCACCACTTGAAGTTGGTTACAACAAAGGATGTCATTACATAGTTAACCAAATGGTGGGTACTCGATGGGATTTTCAAAGGCTACCAGGGAATCAAGGTTGGAATAACAACTCTAGATGGAGAGAGAGAGTATGGACTGATCAACTTCAATTTGGGGTTGGTGGAATTGTGAGGGAGAAAGGTACATTCTACCACGTGATAGAGGGAAGGCTGCTGAACCAATGGTTAATCAAGAGAATCCTCGAACCAAGTATATGGTTTCATGAATTTTGAGTAAGGTGGATGCTTCAGACAAGGTATTAAAAGAAATAAAATCTGATTTTTCCTAGTTGAGTCAAACTGTGACGTCCCATTCGGCATCCATTAAACATTTGGAGACTCAATTAGGAAATATTTTAGCTTATTTGAAAGAACGTCCTAAGGAGGTCTACGTAGTGACATCATGGCTAATCCAAGAAGGAATGATCAGAAGTGCCTGGCAATTACTACTCAAAATGGAAAGTTGATTGAAGGTGCTAAACCATCATTATTTGTTAATAAAGGTCTGTAAGAGGTAGAAGAAAAATAAGATATGATTGTTCTTGAGGATAATGAGCAGAAGGCTCAAGTTGTAGGTGATGATATTCTCGGCAATCCTGAGAATGATGAGCAAGAGAAAAGTGGGGACAATATGGAAAAAGCCAAGAATATTATCCCCATAAAGTACAGTTGTGAGGCCAAAGGCACCTCATGTCAAAGTGAATCCTCTATTCCCACAAAGGTTGAAGAAGAAAGTGGATGATGTTAAATTTCAAAAGTTTCTCAATTCTTTGTCAAAATAAATGTTCCTCTTATGGAAGCATTAATTGAAATGACTAGATATGCCAAGTTCATGAAGGCATTGGTGACAAAGAAGAGGACTCTTGAATGTGAGACAATTGAAGTGTGTCATAACTGTAGTGCAATCCTGAACAAAAGCTGGTGAAGAAGAAGGAAGACTTAGGGGCATTCACCATTTCAATAAGAGCCTCAAGGTTCAGTAAAGCTCTTCGTGATTTAGGGGTAAGCATAAATCTCTTGCCCCTATCTATTTTTGAGGAACTGGGTTTGGAAACCCCTTCACCAACTATAATGTAATTGCTCATGGCTGATAGGTTTATCAAAAGACTAATGGGAATTCTATATGATGTGTTAGTGAAGGTGGATAAATTTATCCTTCCTACAAATTTTGTGATTTTAGATTGCGAGGTGGATACGTATGTGCCTGTCATTTTGGGGAGGCCATTCTTAGCCACTGAGCGAGCTATGGTTGATATGGAAAGTGGAGATTTATTTTTCTAGTTAGAGCAATTTTACTAGGAGATTGAAATTTAGAGTGAATGACGAGGAGGTTATTTTTAACATTTGTAAAATTTTAAAGTTGGGAGATGATTCAGGGGTATTTTCAATTATGGGCCAGTCGGTAGTAACTTAAAGTGAAGAGGAATGATGTCTTGCCACGACCTTAACTAAGGCACTTCTTTGGGAGGTAACCCAATGTGAGTATTTTAGTTCATTTTCATTTGAATAATGGGTGTTGAGTTATGCAGGATTCACAAGAAAAAGGGAGTAAAAAGTTAAAAAGGGGTGACCAAGGAGAACCATATGGTGTATCGCTGAGCCATATGGTAGATGATCAATTTGACTATATTTCTGGTTGAGAGGTAACCCTAGAAATACTGTAAAATTTGGCAAACCAAAAGTGCAATCGGCGAATCACTGATCCCAATTGGCAATGGTCAGTTTCACCACATTTCTAGGTTGAAGACAAGGCAAACTTACAATGAAAAAAGGTAGTCCCTATCATGTTTGGCATAATGCCAAGTGTGCTAGGCGGTGTGGTTCGGCGTTGCTGAACATCCTCATTCACTGACCTACATAAGGCTTTTTAAATACCTTGGCCTTTTCATATTCCACCTTTTCTCTTCCCTCGCATGGCAATAGCCCTTTCCCTTGTTTTCTTTGAAAATTTTCACTAAGAAGTTAGGAATAATCATCAAGGGAATCACCAAAGGTTTTCATTGTGTCTCATTGTTGAACAAGTATGATTTCGATGCCGCGTTCTAGTTCTTTGAAGAAGCCATTGTTTGTGAAGTTGATCAGGGTTTCTGATGTGAAAATCATGTTTTATACTGTCAAATTCTTGTGATAATCATATGGGCAGGAGTATAGAATTGCTTTTGAACCCTGTGTTGCATATTTTTATGATTTATTTTGGGTTTCAAAAAGGATGAAAACGGCTCAAAGTCGCCAAAAGTCCTATGCCGATGTGAGGAGAAGGGATCTTAAATTCCAAGTTGGTGATTGGATTTATCTGAAGGTGTCACCCATGAAGGGTGTGATTCATTTTGGTAAGAAGGGCAAGTTGAGCCCAAGATATGTGGATCCTTATAGGGTGATAAGAAGGACTGGCAAGGTGGCCTATGAGTTGGAATTGCTTAGTAAGATGGAATTGATTCATCCGGTCTTTCTATATCCATATTGAAGAAATAAGTGGGATATCCTAATGTTATTGTGCCTCTTGATGTTATGGGTATTTTTGAAGATAATTTGATATATGAGGAGGTTCAGGTTCAAATTTTGGTTAGACAAGTGAAGAGATTGAGGAACAAAGAGGTGGCTTCCGTTAAGGTCCTTTGGAGGAATCAACAAGTTGAAAGTGCTACTTGGGAGGCCGAAGAGGACATGCAAAAGCAATATCCTTACCTTTTCCACTCCACAGCCTAAGGTATTGATCTAAGTCCTTTATATGAGGCCGAAGCGGACATGCTAAAGCGATATCCTTATCTTTTCCACTCCACTCAAGCCTAAGGTATTGATCTAAGTCCTTTATATGTGAGGCCAAAGGCACCTCATGTCAACGATATACTTACCTTTACCACTCCACGCAAGCCTAAGGTATTGATCTAAGTCCTTTATATGATCTCAAGTCTTAAGTTCAACCCCATGTCATTGCATATGTTCATGTTTAAATTCATAATCTCGTGATGATTTTACGCTTATGATGAGATTTATGAAATGCTGTTTAAGTGCATTGTTGCATTCTTATATGGGTTGAAATTGTCATGTTTATGTCTCTCATATACGTTTCTTTGACATTCAGGGACGAATGTTCCCAAAGGGGAGATATTCAACCCCAAAAAGTACCTGAAAATATGCCTTGAAAGTGCCCAGAATCGTAATTTTTATATATCTCAAAATCTGTGCGCGATATCAAAAATTTGACTTCATATTCTTGTTCAAAGGGTCATTTTGAGTGGAAAATGGGTCTAACCCCAAATTAAGAACAAACGATTAGCAATTTTAATTTTTGTAATTTTGTTTATCCAGTGGATATCCGCGATAGTGCCGCGACGCGCAGCTATCGCGGATATATGGAAACTTGGTCTCCGCGACAGGGCTGCAATGCAAACCTATGTAAATTCTGCCTAATTATTTTTCTTGCGGTCTAAGAATTTTGAGTCTTGGGCTTAAGTGTTCCCAAATGTGAAAATACTTATACTTAGCCATTTTTCACCTTCAAATCATTCTAAACATTCCCCAATACTCATTCAAACACTAAGCCAAATATTTTACTCCTAAACTCAAGACTCAAAACCGTTTCTAGATCTTAAGGATTGCACTCAAGCTTCAAGTCTCCATCTCCAATCTTCATCAAGTTCATCTCCAAAGCTAAGGTATGTAGGTTTCTTTCATGGGTTCCTTTCGATACCAGTGCAAGGACAGTGATACGTAACATCTGGCTCACTTAGGAGAATCCCACATTAGAAAAGAGAGGGAGAGTTCTGGGCTATTTAAGTAAAGGACTGGTCTATATACTATGAGGCACCTTTTGGGGTGAGCCTAAAAGGGACAAATTCGTGATGGGCTAGGCCCAATAGCGGACAATACTTCACAGTGTTGGGCCAGGTCATTACACTGAATCCCTAAAGGGGGTGACTACAGGGATGGCGATATGTAACCCCTGGCTCACTTAGGCAAATCCCACATCAAAAAAGAGAGAGAGAGTCCTGGGCTATTTAAGTAAAGGACTGCTCATTACACTCAGCGTTCTCGCTGAGGTTTGTCCCACCACCATACTAGTCGAGAGTCGACTCTGATACCATCTGTAATAACTTAGCCCAACACTATGAAGTATTATCTGCTCTTGGGTCTGGTCCATCACAGATTTATCTCTTTGGGGTCATCCCAAAAGGTGCCTTATAGTATATAAACCAGTCCTTTACTTAAAGAACCCAAGACTCTCCCTCTCTTTTTCACTGTGGGATTTGCCTAAGTGAGCTAGGCGTTACATATCGTCATCCCTTCACTAACCCATGACGCCCAAGTTTCCTTTTCCTCAAAATTGCATGATTTAAAGTTGATTTACTCATAGGTCTCATCTATTATGAAAATCACTACACACTATGTTGGGGTTTACGAAATTATGACTGTTTTACCATATTTTGAGCTATGAATCTAAGTTATGTTGTGAGATTCGATGGAGGTTTTTGATGTATATTGTTTAAGGGTATTACTAAGTATCTATTGAAGGTTTTACATTGAATTTTCTACCATGATTTCACTCTTGAATTGCATGATTTTACACTAGCACTACACACCCTCTAAGTGTATGATAAAATGCCCGGTTAAGATTTCTTGAGGAATTGAAGGTCCAATGCATGTCTTATGAGTTGAATGACTATATGATGTTTATATTATGATGAGATGATAAAAGTAATGTATGTATATGATGACTATATGATGATGAAAGAAATGTGTGAATATGATGATGAGAAAAATATATGGCTAAGACGACTATATGATGATGGGAGAAATGTATATATGATATTATCTCTATAGTGTAGGGGATGACCAAGCCTAGCTTGGCAGCTTGTAGGACCGGGTAACCTTATTGAGGGGTTTGTACCTTGACTGCCTAGCTCAGGGGGTGGTAGGCCCGGGTAACCATGTTGGGGGTTGGTACCCATCAACCCGTTCGAGGGTTTGTACTCCATCAACCTTATTGGGGGTTTTTACTCCATCAACCTTGTTGGGGGGGTTGTACTCCACCAACCATGTTGGGGGTTTGTAACCATCAACCCGTTGGGGAGTTTGTACTCCATCAACCTCATGAAGTGGTTTGTAACTCATGTGCCTCCCCAAGGAGGTAGTAGGCCTTAGATTGCACTAAGAATGGTCACTCCCTACACATGTGTTATGTTCTATGAAAGTATGATTTACTTCAAGCATCTTTCATTCAAGTCATATTGTTATATGTTCATCTATTGCCTAATTATGCATTTCGATTCCGATGCATATCTATTGTTGCATTGCATCCTACATACTTAGTACATTCAAATGTACTAACGCATACTCTATGCCTACATAATGTCACCATGTAGGAACTGGAGCACCACTTGACATCATTCTCCTCCACGTGGCTAGTACGACTTCTATCAAGCTTGTTGATAAGTCCTCCATTCCGGGGACTTTACTTATGATCTATTATTATGTTCTAAGACGATCCTTCCTTTATGTATGTATTGACTATGAGGGTGAGTCTAGTTGTTTTGTCTTAGCACCGCTCTTATCTTTATGTAGTAGAGGTGTTGTTAGACATGTTATGTATCTATGTTATGAGTCTTGACTCTATTGACTTTTGTTGTTTATATATAAAAGTTTGCCCTTAGTCCCTTTACCCTTTCTTCTAATGTTCTGTTGATATTTTATTGCTTCCACGACCAAGGATGTGTAATGATATGTTAAGAGGGTTGCTTGGGGCCCTTTTGGGTTTCCTATGCACCGTGTCACGTCTAGGCCCTAGGCTTAGGTCGTGACACCCACTAATAAATCTCCCTCAAGTCTCTATACATTTTTGTGGAACCAGTGTGAATAGAATAGGATGAATTATAGGCCTCTTTCAAAACCAACTCCCTCAAGTCATCAACATTAGGCACACATAGCCTACCTTGGTACCTAAGGGTACCATCTCTCCCTTGGGAGAAAACCCCCACTTTACCCTCCTTTACCAAAGCTTTCAATTCTAGCAAGGCGGGGTCAAGGTGTAGACACTATCTCCCCCTTGGGAGAAAACCTCCACTTTACCATCATTTACCAAAGGTTTCAATTCTAGCAAAACGGGGTCAAGGTCTTGTTTTTACTTGACCTCTTCAATCAAAGAAAATTTGGAACCATCAATAGCCGCCACACCACCATTTTCAACTTCATTCAACCTAATCCCAACCTAGCTAACCGGTGAACTTCTCTAGCCACCTCCTTATTGCCATCATCAATGTGAGCTACACTTCCCATGGACACTCTACTTAAAGCATTGGCCACAACATTAGCTTTGTCAGGATGATAGTGCACACTCATGTCATAATCCTTAAGGAGCTCTAACCACCTTCTTTGTTTCAAATTAAGATTCCTTTGTGTGAACAGATATTGGAGACTCTTGTGGTCAGTAAACACATCTACATGAATCCCATACAAGTACTGACGTCGTATTTTCAAAGCAAACACCACGGCTACCAATTCAAGATTATACGTGGATAATTATGCTCATGCACCTTTAGTTGCCGAGAAACATATGCTATAACCTTGCCATTTTGCATCAATACACACCCAAACCAATTCTTAAGGCATCACAATAAAACACAAACCCTTCTAACTCTTCCAGTTAAGCCAAGACAGGAGCGGAGATAAGCTTATCTTTCAAAGTTTGAAAACTTCTTTCACATTCATCGATCCAAACAAATTTCGCCTTCTTTTGTATCAATTTTGTCATAGGGGAAGCAATAGGAGATAAATCATTCACAATCTCTGGTAGTAGCCCCTCTAAACCGAAGAAACTCCTAATATCTATCGGTGTCAAGGGGCTAGGCCAATTCCTTATCACTTTTGTCTTCTTAGGGTCCACTTTAATTCCATCATCCGACACCACATGCCCTTAGGAATGAAACCTCTTTCAACCTAAATTCATATTTATCAAATTTAGCAAACAACTTCTCATCCCTCAAAATTTGCAACACTACCTTCAAATGATCTATATGCTCTTCTTCACTTCGGGAATAAATCAATATGTCATCTATGAAGACTATCACAAACATATCAAGGTAGGGTTTAATGACCCAATTCCTGAGATCCATAAATATCTCTGGTGCATTAGTTAGACTAAACGACATCACCACAAATCAAACTATCCATACCTAGTCCAAAAAGCCATTATAGGAATATCACACTCCTTCAACCTCACTAGGTGGTATCCGGACTGAAGATCAATCTTAGAAAAATGACTATCCCTTTGTAATTGGTCAAATAGGTCATCTATCCTTGGTAGAAGATACTTGTTCATATAGTGACCTTATTAAGTTACAGGTAGTTAATGCATATCCTAAGTGAGCCATCTTTCTTTCTTACAAATAATACGATACACCCCAAGGTGACTTGCTAGGCCTTATGAAACCCTTCTCCAACAAATCTTTCAATTGGTCCTTTAACTCCTTTAACTCTACCGGGGCCATATGGTAAGGAGGAATAAAAATGGGTTATGTATCGGGGAGGAGGTCTATACCAAATTCTATTTCTCTTTCCGGAGGAACACCAAGAAGCTTATCGGGAAAGACATCAAGAAACTCATTGACCACTGGAACCGACTCAATAGGAAGGAATTTAGACTCAACATCTCTAACCCTCACAAGATGGTAAATGCAACTCTTAGAAATCAATTTTTGGGCCTTAAGACAAGAGATGAATCTATCCTTAACCATCGAGTCATGACCTTCCCACTCAAAGACGGGCTCATTAGGAATTTAGAACCTAACTTTACAGGTCCTACAATCAATAGAAGCATGATATGCATGTAACCAATCCATCCCAAGAATAATGTCAAAATCTACCATGTCAAGTTTAACAAAATAACAAGGCAAGACTTTATGCAATATAGACAAGGGACAACCCCTATAGACTTTTCCAATAACAATGGACTCACCAACGTGGGTAGACACCTCATAGGGTTCACACAACAATTCAGAGCACATATGAAGCTTAGTAACAATAAAAGAAGTAATGAAAGAATGAGTGGCACCCGAATTTAATAAAGCACATACATTATAATAAAAAAAATTTAATATACTGGTAACAACATCAGGCACCTCATCTACTCCTTGCCTCCCTTGAAGAGCATAAAATCGATTATGACATGGAGCACCTCCTTGTTGGCCACCTTGAGCCCTTTGATCAACATAACCACTTTGTCCTTGAGGAAGACCATCATTGCCCTTGTTTTGATCATAAGGGCAATCAAAAAGCTTGTGGCCTACTCTCCCACACACATAGTAAGCATTCGAATCCCTCAAGCATTTGCGGTTATGATTCCTCCCGCACTTTTGGTACCTAAGATTAGTCATTCCACCATTGCCACCTTGAAACCTTAGGTTAGGCACCCCATCATTAGTAAACCTCTTGTTTGGAGCACTACAGGACCCTTGGCCTTGAAATTTGTGACCTTGTTGGAAACAGCCACCCTTAGCACCTTGGAAGCCACTATTAAATTGAGACCTCTTGGACTCCCCACTTCTCCTCTTTCTAATCCTTTCCCCCTCAAGTTGTTCGGCGTAGGTCACAAGTCGAGATAAGTCCATGTCACCCACAAGCATAGCAGTGCGATACTCTTCATTCACCAAATCAAACACCCCCGATACAAACTTGTTCATTCTTGCCCTAGGATTCACAACCTAGTGAAGAGCATACTTTGAGAGTTTGTTAAATTTAAGGCCATACTCCCGAACACTTATGTATCCTTGAGATTCATGAACTTTATCATTTTTGCCTCTCTCAACTCAATAGGGAAGAACCGGTTGAGGAAGGCGGCCTTGCACTCCTCCCTCTCCAATTTCTATTGAGCAAACCAAATTTGGGCCACACCCTTGAGTGATAGGTCACAAGTTTCATCTTCTCCTTCGAATTTACCCCATGATAGCAAGCACCTTATACGCCTCATCAATAAACTCTTGGGGATCTTCCTCTATTTTTGACCCATGAAACTATAGAGGGTTCATCCTTGTGATGTCCCTCACCCTTGAGGCCGAAGTAGGAGCATAAGGAGCTTAGGGCCCTTGATTCAATTGATTGGTCATAGCATGTGCCAACATGGTGATGGCATTCTGAAACTCAACTTACGTAGCCCCTTCTCCTTGAGGAGCTTGATGAGTCGGACTCTCCTTGGGTGTGCGGGCCCTCTATAGTCTCCCTCTTCGTAGTGGCATAATCTAAAAGAGCAAAATAGTGTTCGTTGGGGGAGGAAACTTTATCCTTACATCTAGAGCACGACATAGATCAAGAAGAAGTGAAATATTTCCCAAAAAAACTCATAGCCTCTTATTCATAATTGTGGCGCGCTTCACAACCATGAATAAGACTCTACTTGACGGTGTGTTGGATTTTTGAGGACTATTAACAACCTTGTGCTCTGATAACAAGCTTGTCACAACCCAATCCTAGGGCCTAAATATGACATGGAGAATGGGAAACCCGAAAGAACCCCAAATAAGCCTCTTAGCATATCGCATACAAATCCTTGGTTGCGGAAGCAAAATATGATATCAAACATGTAGAAATAGAACATAAGGGGAACGGAGCTAAGGGAATCTTTCATAATAGCATAGGCTTAATAGGAGTCAAGCTCATTAATACAAACCAACATAATATCCAACGACATCTCTACTAGTAGATGAGGCGGGGGCCAAGACATCTCCTGAGCTCACCCTCATAGATAAGTATCCAAAATATAAGATAAAGTCTAAACATAAACATGAAGAAAGATAGATATTGTCCCCGGATATAAGGACTCACCAAAAGTTAACTTCAATGATCCTGCTATCCACGTGGAGGAGGAGGATCAATAGGAGATCCGGTCCCTACATGGTGATATCATGTAAGCATAGAGTATGCGCTAGTACTTGGAATGTACTAAGTATGCGGGGTGTAATGCAATAAGAGTCATACGCATAATAATCAAGATGCATGATCATAATCAATAGGCGTGAGCTCAATATGACATGTATGATCAATGCTTAGGTATAAACATACTTGAGAATAATCATACTTGCATAACTTTTTCCACACAATAAAATGACATGAATAGCTCATCCAAATACCTTGTACTAGAGGGTGAGGAATATAGCATGGGTCATGAGCCCTTCTAGTAGGTAATGGGTAGTACATGGTATTAAATTGTATATGAGGGTGAGGCATACAACATGATTCATGACCCCTTCATATGGACATCAAGTAATGCATATTAATAAGTCGTACATGAGGGTGAGGCATAAAACATAGTTCATGACCCCTTCACATAGACACTTGCCTTGTACTGGAGGGTGCGGCGTACAACATGATTCATGCCCCCTTCTAGTAGGCTTCACAATTCACATGAGAACAAGTATAGAATAAGAGCTCAATAATTCACTTGTAGATCAATAGTTGGGTGGAAGTAGTTACTTGTAGGGTATTTATTTTATTATGAGTTTTTAGGTCCAGGTTTATGGTTTGGGGTTTAGGGTCCATATTTATTTTATGTATCATATGATAGTGTCACGACCCAACCTATTGGCCGTGACTGGCACCCATTTGGGGAGCCCGAACCACATAACCAAACCAAACCCCGATACAAGTTACTATTTATTTAATAAATTTTTGGCAGAGTTTCCTCTATTTTATTGACTAGCCACCTGAAACAGAAAGATTCCAGCGAACCAACCAAATACACAACAGACATAGATATATACTCGCGGGCCGACAAGGTCACCGCTATGGTTAAACAGCCCAACAATGCAGCATAGTTACATAACACTCAAACTAACAGTCATACCTCACATACTCAACATATATACAACATACACAAACTTTCTAACGTGACCCATACTCACAAGATATCCACAGACCTCTAAGCGAATGAACTGAAGTAAAAGACGGGACAGGGCCCCCGTCATACCCTTGAGTGTATGTACCGAGTATATGTTTATCAGGACAAGTATAAAAGTAGAATACAGTGGTGCCTTATCTACGTAAAATATCAACAACCTTACGGTAAGCACATATTCAAAATAATGACATATTTACTTTTGAAAAATGCAAATCAGGATAATAACTCACCACGGGGGTAT
>DF358518.1:27669-40895 GCA_000787875.1 Solanum virginianum
GAAATGGTCTTGACTCGATTTTAGAGCAATAGAATCAAAAAATAATTTTTGAAAGTTTGACCAAAGATAGTGAGGGTGCGTGATAGGGCCACGATGCGGACCCATCGCGGACCCACACTTATATTTTTTCTTTAATTTTTGATGGAGGTCAAAATCTCCAAAAGTACACTGGTGCGCGATGGGTCCAGTGTAATTTTGGTGATAAGTTTTTTTTTAAATTTGGGAAGGATATTTTAGCTATTTCCAATCAATTCTAATACTCCAAAACGTATTTTTAAGCCTGATTTCATACAAAGGGCTTTCAAAAACCCATTACCTTCAAGTTTAAAGCATAAGTTCCTGAGAGAGATAGAAAGGGAGAGCCCACGAATTTCTAAGTTCGAGTTCAATTCCTGTTGAAATATAGTAAAATCTTCATCCCAGGTATGTAAAGGCTACCCAGAACATGAGATTGTTCTCCCATGTCTCCCTTGATTTGTTTAGGGTGAATAGTTGGTAGTCAATGGGTTTTGTGTTACAATGTTTGAATGTTATATTGAAAATCTTATCTAAATTCTACATATTTACTTAAATTGATGATCATCATGCTATGAATTTACTGTTTACATGTATTAGTGTATGAGAATGTATCTACCCTTTATGAATTCCTTGTCAAAGACTTCAAGAATAAACCTAGGGGCAATGTCCAGAGCCTTGACTATCTGAGTAAGCCAATTTTTGTGATCTGTGTCCTGTGATGAGTGTATTGATGGCTGAAGTTGATGAAATTAGTGTCCTTAGAGATTAAATAAGATTGAGATAGAGTTAGAAAGGATGATTCTAGTCCTTGAGTTAATGGAAGGTTAGATGAGATGAGGTTCTCGACTGAGGAAGGTTGGTTGTATAACCATCCTGATATTGATAGAATTATGAGCATGATGAATCCTAGGAGGAGTATTAGCACTAAAATGAGTAAAAGTGAGACCCACTAGCGCTCATTAACTATGTGGCCAACGTAGGAGATGATTGGATTGTGAAAGTAGATATTTCCTTTTTCCCGCGGAGGACTTGATAGACTTCTTTTGGGATCCCTGATAGACTCGTCCTTTACCCCAGCAAGGTACTAGGTGGATGTGGCAATGACTTTTCTTTGTTGTATCATCACTGGCTCATAGGTGGTGGTTGTTAGTTGTAGAAACTCCTAGATAGGTTTCATGTCGATAGTACTCTGAGGTTGATGTAATAGTATGATGTCTTGATATATGACGATATGATAGAGTCTTGTTCCTTACTCCAAGTTGAGATTGGGTGAATGATGAGCTAATGTCATTTTATACTTTCTTGCCTATATTATTTACTTTAGCCTATTTTACATACAATATTCCACGTACTAATATCTTTTTGGTGCTGCATCATTTTACGATGCAGATTCTGTTGATAGAGGACTTTAGTAGGCGAATCATGGAGGTTTAGAGTTCTTGATTTCAGACATTGTGAGTTCTCCCCTACCTTCGGAGAACATCTTTACTTTCTTTCATTTCTTTTATTAGACTGTGGTAGCCATGACCTATCATGGTACATTCTTAGACAGTAGTTATAGAGGTTTCATAGACATAGACAGATGCTAGATGATATTGAGTTCTTTTCCTTTGTTTCCTTCTTATTGAGATTGCTATTCTGTTCTTATTCCATATGACAGACAAAGTTGACAACTATAGCCCACTAATAGTTTACTTGATTTCTTGAATGTCTTCCGCTAATGTAATGATTGAACGAGTGTGATGGGACTAGGTGGTTCACTTGGGGACTAGCAATAGTCACTGAATGCCAGTTACGCCTAGGGTACTCTCCCGAGGCATGACAACATAATTTATTTATACATTCATTTTTATATAAGTTGTTA
The DNA here is from genome assembly GCA_000787875.1 of Solanum virginianum. NCBI lineage: Eukaryota > Viridiplantae > Streptophyta > Magnoliopsida > Solanales > Solanaceae > Solanum > Solanum virginianum. The sequence goes on from DF358518.1 coordinate 29,552, forward strand.
TAAACATATTTTATTTATGGTGAATTTCTATTATATGGATTCCTTTAAGAGTTAGGAATCCTACTTGAAGACCAAATCAGTTTTTTCCCTATAAATATAAAGGGTTTCATTCATTATAAAATACATCTGAATATTATTCAAGAGCAATAAGAAATCTTCTCTCTTCTCCCCCACTTTATTTTTTGTGTTGTTTTATACAGTCTCATGACACGTTATCAACACGAGACTCTACCATTTTAAAGAATAAAAGTTAAGTTTCAAGGCTTAGGTAATATTTATTTATTTGTTTTATCTTCATTGATATGACTAACTTTGTCAGCACAAGACTCTACCATGTTAAAGAGTGAAGGTTAAGTTTCAAGGCTAGTAAAGGTTAAGTTTCAAGGTTAAGGTATTATTTATTTTATCTTTATTGATATGAATAACCTTGAGAAACTTGAGTTTGTTGCACTTCATAGTTTTGGCAAAAACTGTCCTTCATAGGTGTTGGATGCTACATGTCTTGGGGACATCATTAAAGAATGAAAATAAAGTAGCTAAATAAAACTATGTTAAAGCTACAATATTCATGTGTCATCATCTTGATGAATTTGAAAATATGAATATCTCACAGTTAAAGATGTTGGGTTTAAGCCCCATCAATTTATGGCGTAAAATGCCCTTACATGGATAAGACGTTGGGTTCAAGTCTCAATGCACCATATTAATAATGCAATGATGACTAAAGCAAAATAATATAATTTTTGTGAAAAGTCATAAAATATATTCCATTAAAATGCTCTATTCTCTAAAGTGAATGTGGTAGCAGTGCATAATATCTGAAAGAAGACAGCTGATTGAATAATGCTCGTGAACATGAAAAAGGTACTAAGCTATCATAAATTGATATGCTAAGATGATTATGTTCCATTCATGAATGAGAACTTTTGATAATGATTTGAATTATAGAAAATTCAAATGGACATCCATTAAAGAACCTAAGGATTCTTTTAAATGGTGAATTTTCTTGTACTGCTTGTTATTAAGGTAAGTTGATTATGAGACCATCACCAATGAAAGTTACAATTGAGTCCACTGCATTTTTTAAACATATACATGAGGATACTTGTGGACCTATTCATCCACCTATTAGGACGTTTAGATATTTTATGGTCCTAATAGATGCTTCATCTAAATGGTCTCATGTGTACCTATTGTCATCTCGTAATTTGGCATTTGCAAAATTATTGACACAAATAATATGATTATAGGCACAATTTTTTGATAATCACATTAAGTCCATTCACCTTGATAATGCTGCAAAGTTTTCATCCCAAGCATTTAATGACTATTGGTTATTCATTGGGATAAGAGTTAAATATCATGTTGCTCATGTTCATACTAAAAATAGCCTTGCTGAGTCATTAATTAAATGCTTGCTATTGATAGCAAGACCATTATTTATGAAAACTAGATTGTCCGCTTCTGTATAAGGATATACAATCTTGCATGTTGCAATACTTATTCGTCTCAGACCGACAAATTATCATTGGCATTCTTTATTACAACTGATTTCGATCAAGAACCTAATATATTCCACCTAAAACTTTTTGGATATGCTGCATATGTGCCTATAGCACTACCACATCGCACAGAAATGAGATCTCAAAGAAGATTAGGAATATATGTTGGGTTTGAATCACCCCCAATTATTCGATATCTTGAACCATTAACTGGAGATATGTTCACTGCTCGATTAGCAGATTGTCAGTTTGATGAGATATTTTTTTTCCAAAATTAGGGGGAGAAGATAATAATATCTATAGAGAAATTTTGTGAAAAAATTCATCATTGTCTAATCTTGATCCATGTGCTTCTATTTGTGAGAAAGAAGTACAAAAGATTATTCACATGTAAGAATTGCAAATCAAATGCCAGATGCATTTACAAATTTAAAAGGATCGTGGCTCACCTCTACGAAAAGTAGAGTAGTGGAGAAGAAATAAAGTTGAAATTTACTCCCTGAGTAAGAAATTTAAAATTTATTCATGTAAGAGTAAATAAAAAATTTACTATAGCAAAAGGTACATGTCATGGTAAACTTGAAGTTTACTCATTAGACATATACTGAAATAATAAAAGATCTTTCAAGATTGCTTGTTCTCATGATAAGTTGATAGCATCTACTAATGCTGAGATTGAATTTCCTAAATTTTGAAAGTATGAAAGGTGAATATGGGCCCGTTCATCATCACATGATATGTGAAATAGATGCATCAATGAGATAATCACATGTGCATTTATTTTCAACTTGAATTTTGACATACGCAAAATTGTTTGTGCAAGATAATTGAATTAAGAGCATAACTTTTAGAATACGTAATCAAGATGATTCATCTTGATAATATTGATAAAACTTCAAGCTGATTGACAATAAATGCCTTAAATAAATGGTCAATCATTGCTTATAAGAACAAAGCTCCATGGTCTGAAATATGAAAAATTATAGACAAAGATATGCATCAATCCAATACATTATGAGCAATTTCTCCTCAAATTGATTTATGGTAATGGACCATATAATTTCTATCTAACAATTTTGATATGCGGTATATAATTAATAAATATACCATGATGCATAAGAGATGAATTCTCTAAGATTGATTGGAATATATGTTAGTTTTTCTAACATAAGAGGGAAATAATAAGGAACTGAGTTGAAATACTCTTGTTGAATATCCATGAAAGACAAAGTCAATTGATCCCAATTCTTGAAAGGAACAAATGATCAAAGTTGTTATAATAAAGAGGCAATATGATCATGAAGAGCTTATGACATAACCCTTCATGAAACCTCATGAGAGGGGTAACTACCTCAAAATAATGAAGTGATGAGATCTCAACAAGTTATGTCGCATTGCAAATTGACAAAATGCATATTTTGTAAGTGATATCTTTGATATAATATAGCGCAATATTGTAAAAGATTTTGAGGATCTAAATTTTACGGTATATTAAAGCATGCTCTAAATATCAAGTGGAATGATGCATCTTGGTAAGTGTAAAGCTTATTCGACTTGCATGAAATGACAAAATGAATATTTTGTAAATGATATCTTTGATACAATATAGCGCAATATTGTAAAAGATTTTGAGGATCTAAATTCTACGGTATATTAAAGCATGCTCTAAATATCAAGTGGAATGATGCATCTTGGTATGTGTAAAGCTTATTTGACTTGCAATCTAGACACTAGAAAATATCATGCATTTAATATTGAATATTTTCACTGGACTTAAAATGCATGAAGTATATACAAGTTATTGAAAACCTTGTTCATAATCCTTATATTGGTTAAATTAATCAAGAACCTTTCATATTGTTATGCAAGTTGATAACTTCAATTAAAACACTTGAAGAGTTTTCAAAAGGTAATAGATTGCTTAAAAAAGTTAAAATGAGGAACTTACAAAACTCCTTGATCCCAGGGAGGATTCATAAAAAGAGATAGAACAAACCATATTTCGCCAAAGACTTTCTACACATGTGAGCTTCAAAAGAATGGTGATATAAATGTGAAATAGATTTGTTCGAGTGACAATACGGTTGATTAGTTCACCAAATCTCTACTGAAATCACCCCAAAGAGTTCCTGCAAACGTGTCTCAAAAGTGCCTAAAATTTTAATATTCATATATCTCAAAATTCATACGTGGTATCAAAAATTTGACTTCAAATTCTTGATCAGGGGGCAAAATTGAGTTGGAAATGGGTCTAACTCCAATTTTAGAGCAACCGTATTAAAATTTAAAATTTCCAAAATGCAATTTCCATAGAGCTCTCCACGCCCCTGGGGCAATGCGGCCAGGGCGCGAAGATGTGTATTTTTTTGCCCAGTTTTCTTGTTCGATCCAAGGCTTTTGGGTCTTGGGCCTAAGTCTCCCCCTGCATAAAAATACATATACTTAGCCATATTTCACCTTCATATCATATAAGACAATCCCTAATACTCTCTCAAACACAGACAAATATTTTACTCAAAATTCAAGTAAGTTGATTTACTTATGAGTCTTACTTACTATGAATTTGACTATGAACTATGATGGAGTTTCATAAAAGTGTGACTGTTTAAGCATGTTTAAAGCTTTGAATCAATGATCCATCTTGAGATTTGATGAAGGGTTTCAATATATATTGTATGAGGGTATTACCAAGTATTGGTGGGTGGATTTACTTCAAGTTTAATTGCATGATTTCACTCTTGAATTGCATAGTTTTACACTAGCATTGCACACACACCAAGTGTTTGATAAAATATCTGATTTAGGGTTCTTGATCTATTGATGATCCATTGCATGACCTGTGAGTTGTGTGTGTATATATATATATATGTTGATTTCATAAAAAGTATTCATAGTGTTATGAGTTGATGATAACCAATTGAGGGGTTGATACCTCAATCACCTTGGATGGGGGTGGTATGCCATCAACCAATTGAGAGGTTGATACCTCAATCATCATGGATAGTAGGGTGTGACAACCATCAATCAATTGAGGGGTTGATACCTCAATCACCTCGAATGGGGGTGTTATGCCATTAACCAATTAAGGGGTTGATACCTCAATCACTTTGGATGGGGGGTGGTCGTGCCCATCAAACAATTGAGGGGTTGATTTCTCAATCACTTCTAAGGGGTGGTCTACCTTAGATTTCAAGTACTAAGTTTTCTTGGTTTATAATGATGGTCATTTCTTATATATGTGCTATGTTTCTATATAAACATATTTTACTTCAAACATTGATCATGCATGTTGTATTGGTAATATACTATCTCTTGCTTATGATTATGTATTTTAATTATGTTGCCTATATATTGTTGCATTGTATCCTACATACTTAGTACATTCAAACATACTAACATGTACTTTATGCCTACATGATGTTACCATGTAGGAACTGGAGCTCCACTCGATCATCCTCATCCTTTCCGTGGCTAATACTATCTTCTTAAAGCAAGTTCGGTGAGTCCTCAACTCCGGGGATGATATCTCTTGTTCTTATGCTATGTAAAGACTCTTATTATCTAAATGTATGCTTTTGACTATGAGGGTGAGCCCAAAAAATTATCTTGGCCCCCGCTTCTATCTATATAATAGATGTGTTATTGGAACTTTATGATATGTTAACGTTATGCTATTGTCTTGTTATGTTTCTATGGTATTGAGGATGTCCCTTAGCCCCTTATTCCCTTTTTATTATCTTTTATTGTTGTTTTATTGCTTCTGTGACCAATGATGTGTAATGATATGCTAAGAGGTTTGTTTGGGGTCCCTTCGGGTTCTCCATTCGTCGTGTCACATCTAGGCCCTAGGCTTGGCTCGTAAAAAACATGGTACAGAGCACTAGGTTGTTAATGATCCTCGGCATCCAACACACTACATTGATTATAGTCTTATTCATGCTTGTGTTGTGCACCACAACTATGAGTAAGAGGCTATGAGATATTTTAGGAAATGTTCCCCTTCTTCATGATCTGTGTCATGCTATAAAAGTTAGTTTAGATTTCCCCTCTAATGAATGTTCTTTGCCATTTTTATATCATACCTAACATAAGAGGAAGAAGAGCTTGTACTCCTGAAGAACTACCATCACATGGAGAGCTTTGGGATGCTCTCACTTTCCTAGCTCAAGCCATGGCTAACCAAGTCAACCAAGGGGCCCAAGCCCCTCATGCTCCTACTCTGGTATCTCAGGTGAGGGACTTTATGAGGATGAACGCCGCTAGTGTTCAATGGGTCTAAAGTGGATAAGAATCCTCAAGAATTTATTAATGAGGTATATAAGGTGTCAGCTATCATGGGTATTAGATCGGAAGAGAAGGCGGAGTTGGCGGCTTACAAACTCAAGGGGGTGGCAGAAATATGGTATACTCAATAGAATGAGGAGAAGGGGAACAACAATGTGATCCTTTGAGAGGAATTTAAGATGGCTTTCCTCAACCGGTTCTTTCCTCTTGAGCTTAAGGAGGCCAAAATGATGGAGTTTATGAATTTGAAGCAAGGGCCTATGAGAGTGAGGTAGTAACTAACTCTTTAAAATTGCTCCACACTTTATTACCGATACGAGGTCTAGGATGAATAGATTTTTGATGGATGTTTCCAATTTGGTGAATGAGGAGTGTCGTGTCACTATGTTGTTTACTGACATGTATTTGTCCCGCCTAATGACTTATGCCAAACAATTGGAGGGGAGAAGTTGAGAAAGAGAAGGGGTAATGATGTGTTGTGAAAATACAACACAGTTGATGCCTAAACCAAGGATTTTGTGAGTTCTTAATGCAACTTTTTATGATTTTTATGTGTTTTTATATTGTTATTGCAAAAAAGATAGGTTGGCATGATTTTGGGAGAAAATTTTAGATTTTGCTGAAGTGCAGGACATATGAGCCATCCTACGAGTCGTAGCTCAAGCTACAAGTCATAGGGTGATCTCATAACAAGAAATAATGAGCAAAAATCAGAAATCCTCTAAGTGGAGGTCAGCCCTATGAGGCCACTCTACGAGTCGTAGGTCTCACTATAACTCGTATATATGGATTCATAGTAAGAAATAGAGAGCTAAAAGTTTGGACTAAGAACTGAAGGCCTAGACTATAAGAGGAGCGTACAAGTCGCAACCCAAGCAATAACTCATACCAGTGGGTCATAACAGTTAAGTCTAAAATGAAAAGTGCCTAATATGAGACCTCGATTACGACTCTAGGTCACCGTACGAGTCGTACCTGCGTGACATACCTGCTGCCAACTATTTTTTCTATTTATTTTTTAGGGTTAAATTGTAAATACTATAAATACTTTATGATAGGTTTTTCTTGAGGAGAGCTGATACATTGAATATTGTAGGGAGCACTTTGAATATTCTCCCTTGAATATTCTTAGGGTTTTTTCTAGGGTTTAGTGTAGATTCTCCTTTTTAATTTGAAGACCCACTTTTGGGGATTGCTAAAACACACATTGTACTCATTCTCCATTAATCCAAGCTTGTGTTTTGCAATTTGTGGTGTTCTTGTTCTTTATTATTTTGGGTAAATTCTCAACTATGTCTTCTATTTGCATTGTTATTGATTTTGCCGTAGCCATGAGTAGCTAAACACCCACAACTTGGGGTTGTGGGAACTATGAGTAGTTGAGTTGAAATAACCTAGACTTTGTGCATTTTTTGATTAGGGTTTTGCATGTATTATTTATTTCCCTTCATCTTGATTGTTATTTGGTGGTGGCCAACACCAAACCTCGCATACTATCATGATCCTAATCAAGGTAGTGATGAAAGGAAAAAGAAAGTAAATGACAAGATTCGATTGATGTGTTATCATCTAATAAACCAAAACTGACCAAGGGGAGGTTGACTGGGATAATGGGTAATGGGTAGTTGGCACACCATGGTTGCCGACCACGCGCCATGGTGAAATTCAACCTTCACCTTCACAAAAGGGATGGAAGGACCTAAGTTACCATCCTGCATGTGAATTCTCAATTAGAGTTGTATTGTCTAGGTAATTAAGTCAACGAATCATTGGGAACACAATTCCCAAGTTGTCCCTAAATTTGAGTATCTTCCTGCATCGTTAGTTTAGTTTTTATTTTTGTTCTTTAATTATAAAGAAAACCCATATTTAGAGATTTTATTAATCAATGCTTCAAATGATTGATAGTGGATCTATATAGTCAAGCCCCATATTCCCTGTGAATTCAACCCTAACCTCTGATTAGGTTAATTACTGACAGTGACCACTTTCTTATTAGAGCGTGAACATTGTAAAAAATTATGGCACCATTGCCGGGGAATATGGCTAAGTTCTTGACTTGATTTCACTATTAGTTAGTTTAAGTATTAAATTCTAGATTCTCTTGTATTTTACTTTTGTTCTTATTTTTGTTGTTTGGTTTTATTTACAGGGTGTACTAGGTTGTATGCCTAACACAAGGAGCCAAGGCAATCCCTTAGCTCCGATTAATTTGAAGAATGGCTCAGGTGATTGCGGATATCACAGTTGAGGAAGAAATTAATATGAATAATGATATGGGAAGAGAAGAAAATCCACCTCCGAGGGATGATAGGCCGCAACTTAGTGATTTCAATAAGAACGCTTATAGGTGGAATCAATATCACTTAAACCCTATGGCCATGGACGTTACTAGTACTATAGTGCTGCCTGTATTACCAACAGACGCTAACTTCTCGTTGTCAAGTGGATTACTTCAAATGCTCCAAAATCATAGGTTGTTCATAGGGCTACCTTTAGAGGATCCATTTTGTCATCTCCATAATGTTGTCTTTATCTGTAAGAGTTTCATGGGATCACAAAATCTTTCTCTTAATGCAGCTGGTTTGTGGGTGTTTCCATTGTCACTAACTGGAAATGCAGCTGTGTGGATGTCTGAGATTCCTCCGGGTACAATAACAAGTTGGGTAGAGCTTTAGAGAATGTTTCAAGGGAGATGTTTCCCAAGATCATAAAAGCTTAAGCTCAAAGACCAGATAAACAATTTTGAGCAATTGCCAAGTGATTCTATTAGTACCATATGGGAGAGATTCACCAAATGCTTGAGGATGGTCCCCGATCATAAGATTGTTAATGATACCTTGGTTGAGATTTTCTATTGGGCGCTTGACGAGAATAGTCAAGCTTGTGCTGATACAATCATGGGAGACATGTTTATTGATCAACGTTTTGCATTGATAGCCGCAAGGATGGAGCAAGTGGTTAAAACTAATAGAGCTTACAGTTAAAGAGAGCGAGGTGCAATGAAGACTTCTTGTGCAATCAACACCAACAATGAGCAAGCTAAGGTCAACGAGGAGATCATGGAGCAATTTGCTCAAATTCGCATGAGCATGGACTTGGTTGTAAAGCAAAACTAAGCGAGTATTCAAGTCGTAACACACCAACCTACTAAAGTTCCCATGTTGAAGATCCATTCTTTGATGAAGATGCTTGTTTTGTGAGCAACCAAGCTATGGGTTTCTAGAATAACCCCCAAGGGTCTAACTTGGACTATTGGAGGCAAGGTTCAGAGAATCAAGGTCGGAACTTCAATCGAGATGGAGCATACAGAGATAACAGGGGTAGATACTATGATAGAGAAAGAGCGTAGCCGGAACTATAATTGTGAAGGTCCTTATAGAGACAACTGAGGTGGCTACTATGAAAGAGATAGTGTGCCGGGCACTGAATAGGGTAGAAGATATGGCTATAGGAATGACCCTTATATGCCGCCCCACAATCGTGATGCCGTGCCAAGTACTTTGAGGCTTGAAGAGATGTTTGACAAGTCCCACTCTTATTGACCCCATGCTCTATAATCGTGATGCCGTGCCAAGTACTTTGAGGCTTGAAGAGATGTTTGACAAGTTGTTAAAAAGAGCTGACCACCAACATGAGACCTTGAAAAGAATGAAGTTGGACATTTCAAGTATAAACACAAAGATAGAGTCTCACTCTGTGGCAATTAAACAACTAGAACGCCAATTTGGGCAAGTTTTTTCGCAATTGAACCAACGCCAAAAGGGCACCTTACCAAGCAATACGGTTCAAAGTCCAAAGAATGATGGACATTGCATGAGTCAAGACTAAGAGTGGCAAAATCACCATAGATCCCCTTATGCCAATGATCAAGGATGAAGCTTGTGAGAAGGGTATTGGTTGCAAAGTTGTGGTTGAGAGAGAAGGGTTGGACAATGTTCGGATGCAAAGAAACAAAGTAAGAGAGAAAGAAAAGGTTAAGATGATTCCAAAACCTCTTCCTCCCTTCCCTTAAAGGCTTAAGAAAAAAGAAGGAGAGGGCAAATTCAAACACTTCCTCATGATGTTGAAGCAACTATCCATCAACATTCCCCTTCTAGAAGCTTTGGAGAAGATGCCCGAGTACGCCAAATATATGAAAGATTTGGTGCCAATGAAGTGCACTTTAAGCCAAGAGCTCTTACAAGAGCTCCAATAATGTAGTGCGATCATGACCAAATGCCTTGTCCAAAAACAAGAGGACTCTAGTGTATTCACCATCCCTTGCACCATTGGTGAAGTTGAATTCGCAAGAACATTGTGCGACTTAGGAGTAAGTATTTTGGAAAGACTATTTTTGGCTACCAGGAGAGCCTTAGTGGATATGGATTCGGGTCAACTTTGGTTCAGGGTCAATGATGTAGAAGTGATATTTGACATCTACCAATCAATGAAATATTCAGATGAGTTCAAGAGTCAAGTTTGGTCCATTGAAGACTTCCAATGATAGATAATGACAAAGTCAAGCCACGACGTTAAGCAAGATGCTTCTTAGGAGGCAACCCAAGTATCTTTTATGTTTTTGGATTGTCTTAAGTTTCTGTCATTTGTTTGAATTGTTAGGTAGTAACTTGATGATTTTTTTGATGTGTGGAGACACTGAATCAGTTGTATTGTTCTAGACATTAGTATATTTTGAAGTTTGGTTGGCAGGTATAGGTCAAGAGCTGAAAAGTTGATGAAAATTACATCTAGAGTAGCCTCTATGAGAACTCTCATTTTTGCACAAGACATTTGGTCATACTCACATTATATTATTGGAGTTCTTGTGAGAACTCTTGGCTTAAAGTGCATTTCTTGGTCACTAAATCCTTCATATACTTGGCATACCTGGGCATTTTCTCCAAGGCCTCTAGAAGGAGAATGTTAATGGAGAGTTGCTTCAATATCGAGAGGAAGTATTTGAATTTACCCTCCTCCTCCTTTTTCTTAAGCCTTTGAGGGAAAGGAAGAGGGTATTTGGGAATTGATTTCAATTTCTCATGATCCCTTGCCTCTTCTTATTGCATCCCAATAATCTTTAGATCTTTTCCCTCAACCACTACTTCACCACTAAGACCCTTCTCATCAACTTCATCCATAATTATCAGCATAGGGGGATCTAAGGTGCTCTTGCCACTCCGAGTCATGACCACCATGCAATGCCTTTTATTTTTAGGATTTTGAACTATATTGCTTGGTAATGTGCCCTTTTGGTGTTGGTTCAACTCTGAAGAAACTTGTCCAAATTGTTGTTCAAGTTGCTTAATCACCACCAAGTGAGACTCTATTTTTTGGTTAATACTTGAAATATCCATTTTCATTCCCTTTAAAGTCTCATCTTGGTGGTCGGCTCACTTCAAAAACTTTTCGAACATCGCTTTGATCCTAGTGTTACTTGACCCGATATCACAGTTGTGAGGTGGCACATAAGCACCATTCCTGTAGCCTTCTCTTCTTCCCTATTCTACATTGAGCACTCTCTTTCTCTCTCATAATATCCACCCCATTTGTCTCTATACACCCCCTCACGGTTGATG
>DF358518.1:40939-51660 GCA_000787875.1 Solanum virginianum
TGTATTCAAAGGCAAGGTCTATCTTCTGAAAATCTTGGGTCTTATTGTTCCGACCTTGATTCCTGGACCTTTGCCTCCAATATTTCAAATTGGACCCTTAGGGGTTGTTCTAGAAACCCGTCGCTTGGTTGCTTACATAACATGAATCTTCATCAAAGAATGGATCATCATAGATAGGAACCTTCGGAGATTGGTGGATGACTACTTTGATACTTGCTTGGTTTTGCTTTAAAACCAAGTCCATACTCGTGCGAAGTTGAGCAAGTTGTTCTATGATCTATTCATTTACCTTTGCTTGATCATTGTTGATGTTGATTGCACAAGAAGGTTTCATCATAACCCACTCTTATTGACCCCATGCTCTATTTGTTTAGACCAGTTGCCCCATCTTTGTGGCTATCAATGCAAAAGGTGGGTCAAGGAACATGCCTCCCATGATTGTGTCGGCGCAAGCTTGACTATTCTCGTCAAGTGCCTAATAGAAAATCTCAACCAAGGCATCATCAACAATCTTGTGATCAGGGACTATCCTTAAGCATTTAGTAAACCTCTCCTTTGTTATGCTAATAGAGTCACCCGACAATTGCTCAAAGTTATAGATTTGGTCCTTGAGCTTCAATTTCTAGATCGTGTAAAATATCTTTCAAAGAATACTCTCTGAAGCTCATCCAACTTGTAATAGTACTCGAAGGAAGCTTGAATAACCATACAACTACATTGCCAGTCAATGACAGTAGAAGTACTCTTAAACCAATAGTATCAAGAGAAAGGTTTTGTGTCCCCATGACACTCTTTCAAACAAACACCACATTTTGGAGATGATGGTGGGGATCCTCCGAAGGTAGCTTTGTGAATAGTCTACAATTTTGGAGCATTTGGAGCAATCTACTCGATACAGTGAACTTAATATCTGCTGGTAAAGGAGGCAATACTATGGAATCGGTAACATCCATAGCCATTGGGTTCAATCGATATTGATTCCATCCATAAGCATTTTCATTAAACTCCCTAAGCTATGGCCTATTACCCCTTGGTTATGGATTCTCCTCTCTTTCCATATCCTCATTCGTATTCATATCCTCCTCAACCTCAGTATCCTTATTCACTTGAGCCATTTGTACTATAGCACCAATAACATCCATAGCCATAGGGTTTAATCGATATTGATTCCATCGATATTCACTTGAGCCATTCTTCTTGGTAGTCGATGGATCTCCAAATTGAGTGGAGCTAAGGGATTGCCTTGGCTCCTTGTATTGGGCATACAACCTAGTACACCCTGCAAATAAAATCAAACAACAAAAACAAAAAAATGTAAAATACAAGAGATTTTAGAAATCAACACTAAAACTAACTAATAGTGAATTCAAGTCAAAACCTAGCCGTATTCCCTGGCAACGGTGCCATAATGTTTGATGATGTTCACGCTTCAATAAGAAAGCAATCGCTGTCAGCAATAAACCTATCCAAAGGTTAGGGTCGAATCCACAGGGAATACAGTGCTTGACTACAAGAATACACTACTAATCATTTCAAGCATAAATAACTAAAATCTCTAAATGGGAGGGGGGCTCTTGTGATTCGAAAATAAAGTAAAATAAACATTAAACTATGACGCGAGGAATCACTCAATTTTGGGGATAACTTGGGAATTGTTTTCACAATGGTTTGTTGACTCTATTACCCTAGGTAATATAACTACAATTGGAAATTCACATGCAGGACAGTAACTTAGGTTCTTCCAACCCTCTTGTGTAAGTGAAGGTCGAATTTTACCATGGTGCTTGGTCAGCCACCATGGCGTGCCAACTAACCATTGCCAATTATCCTAGTCAACCTCCCCTTGGTTAAGCTTGGTTGATTAGATGAGAACACATTAATCGAATCTTGTCATCTACTTACCTTTTCCTATTTGTCACCACCTTAGTCGGGCTAGTAATAGTAGGTGAGGTTTGGTGTTTGCCACCACCAAATGATAATCATAATGAAGGTAAATAGATAATACATGCAAACCCCAATCATAGAAATGCAATAAATCTAGGTTATTTCAAATCAACTACCCATGATTTCCACAACCCCAAGCTGTGGGTGCTTAGCTACTCATGGCTAAGGCAAGACAAGAAAAAAATGTAAATAAATGACATAGTTAAGAGTTTTACCAAAAGCAATGAAGATTGTAGACACCACAAATTACAAATCCAAAAGCTTGATTGATCAACAATGAGTACAAGATAAGATTTGCAATACCTAAAATGGGTTTTCCAAGAGAAAATAATAAACTAATCTAAAACCCTAAAATATTCTTGAGAGAATATTCAAAGGCAAGGTCTATCTTCTGAAAATCTTGGGTCTTATTCTAAAAACCGAACTAAATATATTTATAATGTTTACAAATAAACCCTAAAAATAAGACAGAAAAGACAGCTGGCAGCTGGTATGCCTTGCAGGTATAACTCATAGGGTGACCTACGAGTCATAGTCGGGATCTTATATCAGGCTCTTGGCATCTTGGACTGAAATGGTACGACCCATAGGTACGAGTCATTTCTTGAGCTACGACTCGTATATTCCTCTCGTAGTCTTAGCCTTCAGTTTTTGGTCCAATATTTTGGCTCTCTGATTCCTTCTATGAGTCCACCTATACGAGTCGTAGTGAGACTTATGACTTGTTGGATGACTTCATAAGGGTGACCTCCACTTAGCAGATTTCTGAATTTTGGTCTCTGTTTCTTGCTATGACACACCTTACGACTCGTAGGTGAGCTTGTATGTCCTATGATTCAGCAAAATCTGTAACTTTTCTTCAAAAATTATGCCAACCTAACTTTTCTGCAAAAGTAACACAAAATGCATAAAAACCATAAAAAGTCACATAAAGAACTCATAAAATCCCTTATTTTAGGCATCAATATGCTGTATTTTTATAGTACATCACACAGGTGACTTATGTTTTTCGGTATGAGGACCTATTACGAGTTGTAGGTCACCCTAGGAGTCGTAGTAGACCCTCAAGGGAGGCAATAGTCACCTGAGGTTCCTTAACACTTACCATACGAGACCCACCTACTACTCATAGTGCCTACTATGAATCATAGTGAGAGACTCGTCGGACTTGCCTTGTTCTGAAATTATATTCTCTTCCCTACTACGAGCCCAGGATATGACTCATAAGTCAACCTATGAGTCATACCTAAGCCTCATATCTGTGATCAGAATGTTATTTTTTCAGGCACCTTAGCTCATGAGGATATTGTACGATTGTAGGATACCATACGAGTCATACCTGTGTCTCGTACCTGCAGATCTGCAACTGATTCAGTGCACTATGTTTATGTTTTCTTTTATTATTTTTTGGTACTCTTTATTGATTCTTCTTTGGGTGAATCCTTTTTGATCAAATATCATGGTGCTCATGATGTATTTTGGGGTTAGATTTTCATGACATATGGCACCAAAGGCAAGAAAAGAAGCTATAAAAGCTTTGGGGCGATAGTTGAGGGATGACCCTTCTAATGAAGAGCAATCTGAGAGATCTATGAAAGTTTACAGAGTTTATGTAGACCCCAAGGCAAATGTTCTTAGACTTGAGCCTGTGCTATACTAGTACCAATGGAAGTTACCAACCTCTCCCAGTCAGAAGAGTAGGGTGATGAAGATGAGTCGGATGATGGCCTCTCACTTTCGGAGTCAGGGTCTATAGAGGCATCTCAAACCCAACCTGAGGGGGTAAATTCTCAACCTTCGACAAACCCTACTGTTACTATCACTCCCACAGACCCTAGAAATACTAGATGGTGTGTTCCAGGCATAAAGGAAACATATGATAAAGGGCTGAAACCAAAGGGTCAAGGAAAGCCTGTTCAAAAATTTCATAAGGAGTTAAGACTCAACGACTCTGGGTTGAGTAGGGTACCATACTTGGAGGCAGATATCAACCATCACGGGCTTGGATGGCTGTCATAGAAGTTGGGCAAGTATGCCCCATATCTGGTCTGAGAATTTTATGCTGCCTACTATGCCACTATTCTCCAAGATCTTCTTAGAGGGAAGAAAGCTATAGAGCGGCCTAGGTTGTGCGAAGTTCTAGTCTGGGCCGAAATTATTGATATTTCAGAGGAGACTATTGGGAGGGTCCAGTTTGGGCCAAACTATTGAGCACCCTATTCCACCACTGAATATGATAATCGAATTGTAAAGATGAGGTAGGCGATGAATGAGAAGGATGTTGGGTTAAAAAATAGAGCTCCTCAAGTGGATAAAAATCCAGATTTACGAGATGGGTATTGAGCCTACGTCAGTCACAAACCACGCCGATCTTATTATGAAATCCCACCTCTTATTCTAGGTAAAATTTTGGTTGTCTATTATCCATTGGCGTATCAGACCTATATTTATGGATAATGTGATCACATTGGAGAGAGTTGTGCTACTAGCTAGCATTCTACCTAGCTAGAGATTGACTGGGCTCGCACTATGGTGGAGCAGATCCACTAGTCAGCGATCCATACCCAGACTACATTGCCTTTTCCCATCCTGACATATTGATTATGCAATGCAACTGGGATAGATGTTTCTCTCCACTTGGATCCTCATGTAGATGTCGTGCGCACCATGGATCCCAGCCTGATCAAGGCTAATAAGAACCTGGTGGCCCTACAAAAAGCAGCTTCTCCTCCACTACCAGATCTATTCCCTGTTGAGCGTCTGACTTAGGAGGCGACCCCATCCTCTACCAGTGCTACACTAGCGACTTCAGGGCTATCTCCAGCTATTGAGATCGATATAATGTCATTTTCTAGCACAGCTGCATCAACACCTTCTATTATATAAGTTGATTCTCTTATATTTGCTATTACTTTTAAGGTATTGGTGTGCAGGGTAGCCATAACAGAGTTCCAGTTGCAGAGCCTAGCTAGCAAGATCAGGCTATGGGTCCATCAGATAGTCCAACACTCAGAGGAGAAGGCCAAGGCATTAGCTTGTGAGTTGATAGATGAAAGAGTTACAGCAGTGGATACCAGAGTAGATGCCTTCAAGGATCGAGCCCAGAAGAGGATAAAAAATGCCAAGCTTACTGACATGAGTGTTGTGACAGAGGAGTTGGCCAAGTTTAAGGCCGAATTATTGAAGACGTTAGCGGCCCTGATAACGATCCTGGAGGTGGCACCGGCAGGTGATGATATTTTTTATTAGCTCGATGACCACCCACATACCCACGAGAAAAGGCCTCTCGAGAGTGATGACCTAGTGGTGAGCCAAAAGAGGCCCAGAACTAATGATGAGGCAATAACACTAGAGGAGGAGTTGATATCGGATGAGGTCGTGCAGGAGTCCTTAGCTCTGGCAGCTATATAGAGAGATTGGGAGCAACAGATAAAACAGGGAGTAAGTAGTTCGCATGCAGTTGCAGCACAGACTACAAAGGAGGAGACCGTAGCCCAGGACCCTGAGGATCAGACAGATGCTGGTGCTTGAGCACCAAGTGTTTGATATTTTGACTCCTTGCTATTTATGGATACTTTGTTCTTTTTGTTAGACAATATCTTCTTTTTGTTAACTGTTATGGATTAAGGTGAAGTCTGAGTAACCTCAAGTCCATAATATCCCCTATTTTTGATCCTAAGGTTTTCTTGCCATCCTTCTTTTTCCTTTTGGATGTTTTAATTTCTGTTGAACCAACATGTTTAGGTAGTGTACATAATTTGTAGGTATATAATAGTTATGATCTTTTGGCATATATATATATATATATATATATATATATATATATTTAAATGCTTTAGTGTACATAATTTGTATGTATATAATAGTTATGATCTTTTGGCATATATATATATATATATATATATATATATATATTTAAATGCTTTTTAAATGTTTTAAAAATTCAGTACCCTCAAAATTTTTGAGATTGTAGGTTATTAGTACAATCATGCATGTGATTATCTGGCAATATTTGTTCTGATAATGAAAAGCCAAGTTGATGCTTGAAGCATGACTTGTGAGTTTATACTTGATTGTGTATGTAATACCATGTGTGTGTGAGCGTATTTTGTCGCATTCATGTACTATGTAAGGACTCAGAACTTGCCTTACTACTCTAAGATTAGATTGGTGATTTGGTTGATAGGGAAAGGATCTTAGGCCATTGTTCTTTTAAGGAAATCCACTTTTGCCTAAATGACCTACCAAATTTGATAGTTGATCCCTTGGTCCAATTGTTTGAGCTTTTCATACCTATTCTTTCTTGATATCTAACTAGCCTAGCCTTGTTTTATGAAATACCTTGATCCTTGCCCTGGTCTATCCTTGAACATGTGAACCTTGATTGAGGCTAAAAGCCTAAGTTGAGAGTGGCTACGAATAGTGGCCCTGGTTTGAGAAATAGATATTGTGTACTTTACCTCAGACTAAAAGCCTAAGTTGAGAGTGGCTACGAATAGTGGCCCTGGTTTGAGAAATAGATATTGTGTACTTTACCTCAGACTAAAAGCCTAAGTTGAGGGTGACCCTTGATATGGTAAAGTAATGAAAATGAGGTGGTTAGTTGGAAAAAAAGAAAGAAATGAAGAAGTCATGTCCCAGGTAAAAGAAAAGTTAAGAAAAGTTGCATTAGATTGAAGAAGATAGCAAAAATGAGTTAAAAAATAAGGCATAACTGTAAAAGAGAAAGAAAACACGTGGGGAAAAGCTTGAAAAGGAAGAATAAGGAAGGATTTAATGAAAATGGTTGAGTTACGGAGGTAAAAGTGTTAAAAAACATGGTTCAAGGATAGCTTTTAGTCACTACTTGCCTAAAATGCTATACCAAAGCCCCTTGAGCCTATGTTACAAGCCATTAAGTCCTAAAGTGACCTGAATCTACTTTGTCACCAATCCAGAAGTTGAGTATGAAGGCAAGCCTATGGTGTTAGTCATTTTACATGAATTTCATTTGTGAGAGTGAGAATGCTTGTATAGTCCCTAAATTCTGAATGCTTTTTGAGTGAGTAAGAGGGACTTCTTTTTTGTGAGGGCATTTGCCTTGCATTAATAGCATATGACTAATCCAGTGATTATGGATGGTTGATACTCCTTTACTTGTCATAGTTGATTTTCTAGATATATCTTTGTGTTTTGGTTTGCTTAGTAGCTTTGCAATCTGGTTTGAAAATGAAAGTCAGGTACCTGAATTAGAGCAAAGGAAATATATGCCATTAGATTAACTACTATGTGTTTCTCATTGTCTACTTAGATTGAGTCGTCGCTTGAGGACAAACAACAATTCTAAGTTGAGGGTGTTGATGTGCTATGAAAATACAACACCTTTGATGGGTTTTATGAGCTATTAATGCGACTTTGTATGGGTTTTGTGTGTTTTTATATTGTTATTGCAGAAAAGATAGGTTTGCATGATTTTGGGAGTAAATTACAGATTTTGTTAAAGTGCAGGACATACGAGCCATCCTATGAGTCATAACTCAAGTTATGAGTCATAGGGTGATCTCGTAGCAAGAAACAGTGAGCAAAAATCTAAAATCTACTAAGTAGAGGTTAGCGCTATGAGGCCACTCAACGAGTCGTAGGTCTTACTACAACTCATATAGGTGGATTTGTAGCAAGAAACAGAGAGCTTAAAGTTTGGACCAAGAACTAAGGGCCTAGACTACGAGAGGAGCATATGAGTCGTAGCCCAAGTAAAAACTCGTAGAAGTGGGTCGAAATAGTTAAGTCAAAATGCAAAGTGCCTAATATGAGACACCGATTACAACTCGTACGTAATAATACGAGTTATACCTGCATGACATACCTTCTTCTAACTGTCTTGTCTATTTACTTTTTAGGGTTAAATTGTAAATACTATAAATACTTTATGATAGTTGTTTCTTGAGGAGAGCTGATACATTGAATATTATAGGGAACACTTTGAATATTCTTAGGGTTTTTTCTAGGGTTTAGTATAGATTCTCCTTTTTAATTTGAAGACCCACTTTTGGGGATTACAAAAACACACTTTGTACTCATTCTCCATTAATCCAAGCTTGTGGTTTGCAATTTGTGGTGTTCTTGTTCTTCATTATTTTGGGTAAACTCTCAGCTCAGTCTTCTATTTGTACTGTTGTTGATTTTGCCTTAGCCATGAGTAGCTAAACACCCACAACTTGGGGTTGTGGTAACCATGAGTAGTTGACTTGAAATAACCTAGACTTTGTGCATTTCTTTAATTGGAGGTTTGCATTTATTGTTTATTTCCCTTCATCTTGTTTGTTATTTGGTGATGGCCAACACCAAACACCGCATAGGGTAATTGAGTCAACGAATCATGGGGAACACAATTCCCAAGTTGTTCCTAAATTAGAGTGTCTTCCTGCATCGTTAGTTTAGTTTTTATTTTTTTCTTGAATTACAAAGAAAACCCCCCATTTAGAGATTTTAGTAATCAATGCTTGAAATGATTGGTAGTGCATCTATATAGTCAAGCCCCGTATTCCCTGTGGATTCGACCCTAACCTCCACTTAGGTTAATTACTGATAGTGACCGCTTTCTTATTAGAGCGTGAACATCATTAGGTAATGAGGCCAAGAGGGCCTGTTTTGATGGTAAGTTCCAAAGTCCCAACGGTGGCCGTTTCATCAAGGCCAAGGGTCTTCTCATGCTCCTAATAGAAGGTTTGCCAATGACTACCCAAGGGCCCAAGGTGATGGTGGTATGGAAGGACAAAAATATACTTTGATTCAACTTAAAGTAGAAGGAAGGATGTTTTTGTAAGACTTTTCTTATGTAGACAAAAAATCAAGACCACTATATTTGGGGAATACCTTGTGTAATTTCTTGCTAAAATTATATGATTTAAATAAATCTCAAATTATATTAGGGAGTTCTACTAAGTTTACAAGATGAGTCCAACTCATGTTCTTCAAGAGGCCTTCTAAAATTATTTGTGTCATTATCCCGATTTTCTTAAGTCATGATAGCACTTACTATAATCGACCGGGAGGAAAGTCAATCTATAACTCAGGACTGATAGTAATAGGTTTAAGGGTAGACACTAGACAAGAAGCAATACATCTAAATATCAATAGAGTATATGAGTGGAATAACTAAAATCTATACAATCTAAATGATCCCTCCCAGAACTTGAAAAATACAAGTACAGAGCTATTGTAAAAATAGATACAAGTGCCAAAACTGGACCAAAGCACTAAATACATCAGACTTGTCTCAAAATAACAAAAAACAATCCACAAAGTGTTGAAGAAGATAGAAATTATTCAGAATGTCAAGTTCTCACCCCTCATCTCCAAAACAAAGTAGTGCAAACTCAATAAATTAGTATTGGTAACTTGTGTTAGGACCTACATCATGAAAATAGATGCAAAATCTAGTATGATACCAAGCCAAAAGGTACCTAGTAGGCACCATAAACCATCTTAGTAAGAAAAGTAAAAGCAATATAAAAAATGGAATAAATCAAAACAATGGTTAGTTGCTAAAATATAAAGTAAAGTAACTAGATAGATCACATGGGAAAAAAACGACGCTAAAGAAACCTACAATTAACCACACTTAACTGAGTATCATGACCCAAGCCTAAGGCCTAGATATGACACAGCGAATGGGGAACCCAAGTAAATGTAAATCAAGCATTCACAAACAAGACTAAGAGAACCGAGGCTTTGAACTCAAGCTGTGAGGATAAAAAATATAGAAATTTCTATCATTTAATCACAAATAAAGACTAAGGGAAGGTAAGTAGGACTCAAGCTATGGGGAAGTAGTGACTTAGAAAGATCATCACAAGCCATCATCATTCATCAAATACAAAAAAGGGATAGGGACTGGAGAAAATATCCACTATTACATAATCGTCTCAAGAGTCAACACTTCACAGAATCTAATAACACCTCTAATCATGAGTGGAACGGGAGCCAACAAATCTCCCATGCTCACCCTCAAAATAGATACAAAAGTAAATAAGCCTTTGACATAAGCATGAAAGAAATAGTTGTTGTCCTTGAAATGGAAGACTCACCAATAGCAATTTTCAACCTAATATTTTAGCCTCGAGGAGGTAGATGAACAGGAATTCTGGTCCCTAAATGGTTAGTGTCACGACATAAAATAGGGTCTAGACATGAAATGGCGAATGGGGAGCCTGAAGGGTCCCCAAACAAGCCTCTTAACTTAGCATTACACATCATTGATCGTGAAAGCATTTAAATGACATAAAAAGTAGAAATGAGGGAAATTTGACTAAGGGGAAAGCTTGCATAACATTAAGACCAAGAGGCAAAAGAGTCAAGGCTCATAACATAGATATATAGCATGTCCAACAACACCTCTACTACGTAGATAAGAGCGGGGGCCAAGACAAAGCAACTGGGCTCTCCCTCAAAGTCAACATAAGCAATAAAAAAGAGTGTTTCATTACATAATAAGAGAAACATAGACCACCATCCCCAGAATGAAAGATTCACCAACTAGCTTGAATGACACCGAACTAGCCACGTGGAGGAGGAGGATAATCAAGTTGGGCTTCGGTTCCTACATGGTGAGATCATTTAGGAAAAAGTATGTGTTAGTACATTTGAATGTACTAAGTATATAGGATGCAATGCAACAATAGATAGTCATCATAATCAAATGCATAACAATAGGCTATAGACATCAATATAATAATATGTCATATATGATCAATGCTTAAGTAAAACATGCTTGAATAAATCATACTCATATAGTC
>DF358518.1:51688-83586 GCA_000787875.1 Solanum virginianum
AACCGGACATTTTATCAAACACTTAGAGGGTGTGCAATGCTAGTGTAAAATCATGCAATTCAAGAGTGAAATCATGCTTGAAAATTCAATGTAAAACCATTAAATAGATACTTGGTAACACACCCTTAAGCAACACACATAAAAACCCTTCATTAAACCTCACAATAGATCTTAGTTTCAATGCCCAAAACATAGCAAAACAGTCACAATTTCATAAACCCCAACATAGTACGCAGTGATTTTCCTAATAAATAACACCCATAAGTAAATCATCTTTAAATCATGCAATTTGTAAAAAAAGGAAGCTTGGGCATCATGAGTGAAAGGAATCCATGAAAGAAACCCATATACCTTGACTTTAGAGAACCCTTGAAAAAGATTAGAGATGGAGACTTGAAGCATGAATGAAATCCTTAAGATTGGTTTTGAGTTATGGAACTTGAATTTAGGGTGGAATATGAGTCTAAGTGTTTGAGAGGATATTGGGGGATGTTAAGGATGATATGAGGGCGGAATAAGGCTAAGTATAGGTATTTTCACAACTAGTGCGTGTCGTGGAAGGATCGCGCACTTACATTATTTTTCAGCTCACTTTGAAAATTTGGTTTTTGCTAGGTTACTCTAAAATTCGGGTTAGACCTATCTCCCACTCAATTTTGCCCCATAAACAAGGATATGAAGTCATATTTTCGAGATAACACATGAATTTTGAGATATATGGAGATTATGATTCTGGGCACTTCCGAGGCATATTTTCAGGTACTTTTTGGGTCGTTTCAATATCTCACCCTTGGGTATATTCGTCCCTGAATTTAAGAGAAACGTACATGATAAGAGTAATCATGAACAAATCAGCCCTAACAAGAATGCAACATTACATTTAACACACCATTTTCAAAATCTCAACATAAGCGTAAAATTATCATAAATTTACCAACTTAAACATGAATGCATATGAATGACATAGAGGCGAAAACATATGACTTGAAATCACATGAAGAACTTAGTCGCTATCTTAGGCTTGATTAGAGTGAATGAGGTACGAATTTCACTCCTATAAGACCGCCTTGGCTTCCTTAGAGACACCTTTGACTTTATGGTCCTTTCAAGAGGGCCTTAATGAACACCACATCCTCATTAATCAACTTCTTTGACTCATCCATCCAACACCTCCACCGGACCTCCTTCTAAGCCAACTTATCCTCCACCTCATTCACAACTTCAAAGAGTTCTATAGCACTAGAGTCACCAACACATCCCCTCAACTTAGAAGCATGACAAACTGGATAAACCATACCCCTACCATAAGCAATTCGCAAACTTAGGCAGCCTTACCAACCTACCTATACACTCTATAAGGACTCACAATCCTTAACTCAATTGTCAACCTTAAATACACCTAACTTACTTGGTACATAACCACCATCTCCCCCTTGGGAGACAACCTCCACTCTATCATCTTCTCACCCAAAACATCCAACTCTAATAAGGCGGAATCAAGGCCTTGGCTAGTCTAGACTTCTTAACCCAAGAAGATTTAGAACCATCAAGAATGCTACACCACCATGCTCAACCTCCCTCAACGTAACTTCCAATCTAACCAACTGATGGACCCCACTAGTTTCCTCTTTGCCACCATCAATAACACATGCTAGGCTACCTAGAGCACTGACCGCAACATTAGCCTTACCAGGAAAAATAATGCACAGTAATTCATAATCCTTAAGAAATTCTAACCACCTTCTTGCTATCAACAATGCACACCTATCATATTTAGCAAACAACCTCTCATCCTCCAAGACTTGCAGCACTACCCCAAATGATTCACAAGCTCTAAACAAATCAAAACCTCATCACTAGAGACCACCACAAACATATCAAGAAAGGGTTTTAAGACCCTATTCAAGAAACCCACAAAACCCACCAGTGCATAAGTCAACGAAACAACTCCATCAATACTAATAATGCTTATCCTAGTACGAAAAAACACTTGGGGATATCACCTACCCACATCAGCACTTGAGAACAAAACTCGAACCTCAAATCAACCTTAGAGAAGTGACCAACCCATTGTAGTTGACCAAATAGATCGACCACTCTTAACCATCACATCACAACCTTACAGGTTCTACACTCATCGAAAGAATGCTATGCAAGTAGCCAAACCACCCCAAGCCCTCCAACACCCCAAACTAAGTCCAACCAAGATCACAAGACAAGGCTCTATGCAACTATAATATGGGAAACCCTCATAGACCCCTTCTAGCTACAATAGACTCGCTCAACCATCCGGGTCACACACATGATTCCTATTAGGACAAAGGAATAACACAAGGAATAGCAACTTTAGGACCTATCAAATCACCCTACTCAAAACATCAGTCATAACATTGGCCTAACTTAGGGTCAACCAAGTCATAGGAGAAGTAATAGAAGATAACCTACTCATAACGTCCGATATTAGCCCGCTAAGCCCAAGAAGCTCCTAATATTCGATGGGTTCAAAGGTCTAGGCCAATCTTATCTCACCTTTGTCTTACTAGGGTCCACTTTAATACTATCCCCCGGCGCCACACGACCTAGGAAGGAAACCTCTTATAACCAAACTCTCACTTCTCCTATTTAACATCCAACTTTCTTCCTTAAACTTTGTAATACTACCCTCAAATGACTCACATGCACTACTTCATTAGGGAAATGAACCTTTATATCATCACTAAACTACCATAAGCCTAATAGAGTAGGGACTAAAGATCTTATTCATGAGACTTGTAGGCATAATCGGTGTACTAGTCAAACCAAAAGACACTACCCCAAATCCAAATTATCGAAAAAGGACATTCAAGGCCTCATCTACCTCCAACAACAATTCTAATTACAAACACTTCCAATTCTCACAAGATAATAAAATGCAACCCCTTAGAGACCAATTGTACCTCATGACAAGAAATGGACCAACATCTCTTGCTACCCTTTGACAACTCCCACTCAAAGACGGGCTCATCAGGGATTCAGGATCTAACTCTATGGGTCCCACCACCCATGAAGACACAACATGTATGCAACAATTCTATCCCTAGTATGACATCAAAATCTACACGCCAGCTCCACAAGCCACAAAACAAGACCTAATACAACACAAACCTGGATCAACACCAATAAACCTCCTCGCAACCATATACTTAACAAAAGGATAGACACCAGAGGTCCACACAACAACTTGGGCACACAAGAAGTCCCACTAGCAACCAAAAGGAATAGAGGAGAAATAGTGGCACACTGGGCCTATTAATGATGCACATCAAAGCCAAGGAAACTTTAGCTTATCGGTAATAGCATCAGGCATTTCATCCCCTCCTTGAGCCACTTGATCAACATGACCACCTCAATACAAAAGTTGACCACCTTTACACCTCCTTCGAATAAAAGGACAATCCACTAGCTTGTGACCCGCTTTACTACATCCAATGCAAAAACTAGTATTCTTCCGACACGGACCACCGTGGCCATTCCCACACCATCAACACTTGGGATTAGTTATTACACCATCACCTTCTTTCGGTTGAGCAAGAGGATAACCACTAACTTTGTGCCCGAATCTACCACAACCCAAGCAAGAATTAAACTTCTTCAAACATAGGCCACCATGGCTCTCCCCACACTTTCAGCATTTAGGCATTTCCACCCCCTCATCACCTCTTTTACCCTTTTTACATTTATAAGGACACTCCTTTATTGTATAACCCATATCCCTACAACCATAACAAGCATTAGTATCTTCCAAGCATAGGTCATCACGGCCTCTACCACACTTTGGGCACCTAGCATAAGGCACCACACCACCTCTATCTCTCCCCTTGGAACATACCCTCAACATGGGCCCTCTTGGCCTCACTACCTCTCCTCTCCACCACTAGAAGTCTTAGGAGCACCCACTTATTGATTGAGTTGAATTGCTAATGTTGTCACCACTTTGGCCATTACCCATAGAGCATTACGAACCTTTGCATTTGACATATCACCATCTTGAGTAGCTTGAGACACATCCTAAAATGTAATTGTTAGGGATTAATGATAAGTCCTAGGGGATCTAACTCTCTCGTATGACATAGATCATGAAGAAGTGAAATATTTTCTACAACACCTCATAACTTCCTACTCATAGTTGTGAGGCACAACACAACCATGAATAGGACTCTAATCAATGTGGTATGTTGGACTTTGAGGATCTAACAACCTAGTGCTCTGATACCAAGTTTGTCATGACCCAAAATAGGGCCTAGACGTGACACTCCCTAAACAAGCCTGTTAACTTATCATTATACATCATTGGTTGCAAAAGCATTTAAATGACATAAAAGAGTACTGACATAAAAGAGTAGAAATAAAGGCAATGTGACTAAGGGGAAAGCTTGCATAACATCAAGACCAAGAGGCAAAAGAGTCAAGGCTCAAAACATAGATACACAGTATGTCCAACAACACCTCTACTACGTCGATAGGAGCAAGGGCCATGACAAAGCAACCGGGCTCACCCTCATAGTCAACATAAACAATAAAGAAGAGTGTCTCATTACATAATAAGAGAAACATCAACCAACGTCCTCGGAATGAAAGATTCACCAACTAGCTTGAATGATACTGAACTAGCCACATAGAGGAGGAGGATGATCAACTTGGGTTTCGGTTCCTATATGGTGAGATCATTTAGGCAAGAGTATGCATTAGTACATTTTAATGTACTAAGTATGTAGGATGCAATCCAACAAGAGATAAACATCATAATAAAATGAATAACAATAGGCAATAGATATCATATAATAATATAGCATGTGTAATCAATGCTTAAGTAAAATACGCTTAAGTAACTCATGCATATATAGGATATCATATGTGTAGAAGAGACCAAGCAAGATTTCCAAAGTACAAACCCCTTGGTTGGTTGATGATAAACTCACCCCATCACTCTGGTGGAGAAGTACGAACCCCTCACATGGTTGATCATAATCGCACGCTATCACCGTGGTGGCGAAGTACAAATCCTCACATCGATTAAAAAATCCATAACCTTTCATAGATTTTCAAGATATCATAGCATGCATAGTGAAAATATCGTAAGGCCATTCATAGAATCAAACCGCAATAGAAGTTCATACCTAATTAACCATCTCGATTATCCGGACTCTTAGCCCCCCCGGATCGGGCATGTTCTAATGCAACGCTTTATATAAAATATATAATTTACATAAGCTTATTTCATTATCATAACATAAATCATATCATATCTCATACTTTGGACCTTTATTTTCTCAAGAAATCATAACCAAACATTTTATCAAATAATTAGAGGGTGTGCAATGCTAGTGTAAAACCATGCAATTCAAGAGTGCAATCATGCAAGAAAATTCAATGTAACACCCTCAAGCAACACACATAACAATCCTCTATCAAACCTCACAATAGATCTTAGTTTCAAAGCCCAAAATATAGCAAAACAGTCACAATTTCATAAATCCCAACATAGTGTAGTGATTTTCATAATAAATAAGACCTATGAATAAATCATCTTTAAATCATGAAATTTGTAAGAAAAGAAATCTTGAGCATCATGGGTGAAAGAAACCCATGAAAGAAACCCACATACCTTGACTTTGGAGAACCCTTGAAAAAGATTAGAGATGGAGACTTAACGTTTGAATGAAATCCTTGATGAAATCCTTAAGATTGGTCTTGAGTTTTGGGACTTGAATTTAGGGTAGAATATGAGTCCAAGTGTTTGAGAGAATATTGGGGAATGTTAAGGATGATATGAGGGTGAAATAAGTCTAAGTATAGGTATTTTCACGTATAGGAACATTTATACCCAAGACTTACAATTTTTAGGACCGAAGTCAAAAATTAGGATAGTCTAAACACTAGTGTGTGTCGCGGAAGGAACGCACACTTACACTATTTTTCAGCTCACTTTGAAAATACAGCTTTTGCTATGGTTGCTCTAAAATTTAGGTTAGACCCATTTCCCTCTCAATTTTTCCCCTGAACAATAATATGAAGTTGGATTTTTGAAATAACGCATGAATTTTGAGATATATGAAAATTATGATTCCGGGCACTTCAGAGACAAATTTTTGGGCACTTTTTGGGTCGTTTCAGTTAGACCTTGGAGGCAAAAGTATGCATTAGTACTTGTAATGTACTAAGTATGTGGGGTTCAATGAAATAAAAGAACATAATCCATAAGTAGACAAGATGCATAATCATATACGATGGTTATAAGCTCAATATGATATGTATGATCAATGCCTTAGTCAACACATGCGTGAAGATAGTCGAACTTTTACATATAGCATACGTATTGGGAGGAGACCTTAACCGACATATAAGATTATGGGAGCTACTACATAGAATTTCGATATTGCCTTTACCTCAAAAAGGGGGAGGTCTACTTGCCAAGATAAACCATACCCCACCTTGGTAGGTAACTTGACCTAGTTGGATCCACTAGTAAAAGCCTATTTAGGGAATAATATAAAACTATGGTGGCATATAGTTATGAGAGTAAGACTTTATATAAGGATACCTTAGGTTGGGCCCTTATCTTAAGCTCAAGATTCTAATCGAAGTTAGGTTGGGCCCTTATCTTAAGCCTCATTCGATGTTATGTCTAGTTCAGAATACATAACATAATCATAAGTATAATCATGACTTGAGTAACTCGTAAAACTTGTCAACATAGTAAGAGTAGCTCATTCATATACTTAACCCCTTCAAGTGAGTATATGCCTTGCACATGGGGGTAAAAAGGGCTCAAAATCTTGTTTATCAATCATAAAACTTTTCATGTGTTCAACCCATGCTTATGAGCCCATAAATTATCATAACATACTTGTCTTGCATAAATTGCCATAAAATATTTCATCAACATATGAGACTTTATTATGTAAACTTAATCAAACATGGTGGGTGTATGTAATTCAACTTAAAATAAAGAAATTCAAGAGCATAGGGAATGAATAGAGTAAAACATGATTATTTAGAAGTCTTTCAAAACAACCCACTATCATAATAGCAAAATCCCAATTTGTATATCATGAAATCGATTAAAAAATCCATAACCTTTCATAGATTTTCAAGATATCATAGCATGCATAGTGAAAATATCGTAAGGCCATTCATAGAATCAAACCGCAATAGAAGTTCATACCTAATTAACCCATATTTGACAAAAATCCAACTCAAACCATACTTATAGTGAATAATAAGAATTTGCCATAAATAATTAGTCATTGAAATTAAAAAAACTAATGAAAATAGTTTTTGAAACTTCACGGCTGGAAGAACCCATGAATAGAAGGCTCACATATCTTAAAGACTTGAATTAATAAAGGTGACTTGTAAGAATCACTTGAGTGCTAGAACTTAAATTAAATCTCTTTAGAATCTTGAATTGGATAAGTGATTTTGGGGAGAATGTGAGAGAATTTTGGGAGTGTTAGAGAATAAATTAGGGCTAAAATAGTTGATATGGTGGAGGAATCCTATCTATAAGGGTATTGGGTCATGACCCAATTACCCTCACTTGAAACAGAAAAAGTTCAAAAAGTTTGTACGCGGGTGGAACAGAGGCACGTCGTGCCTTGGGTCCCACTTAGTATATATTCGCGTCAAGTTTAATCTTTTTCTATTCGGCCTAGGAATGATTTTAGGCCATTTTTATATTATTCGGAAATAAGTCCATGATGTGAACAAGCATACTTTTCTTGTTATGGCAAAATCAACCGAAATATTATTTCTTGATAAGGTTTACCTAACAGTCGAAGGCGAACCTTTTCCTACACAATTTTTCCTCCTGAAAAAGAATATGATGTTGGATTTGCCAAATAATGCAAGGATTTTACGATATTCAAGAAATACACCATAATGATATTTTGAGTCATGTGGGAGGTGATACAATATCTCTCCTTTGTGAATATTCGTCATCGAACGTGATGAAAATACACTTGAGAGAAGTGATTAGACAAACCAACACAAATGCATCAGTGCAATATAAATATCAATTTCATAAAATTCCAAACTTATGCTTCAAAAATCATCAAAACTTATTACTAGGAGTATGTATGCATGCAACATGACATGAAAGGGCTGACTCACATGACTTGACACTAAAAAGAGGATTATCTTAATACCTTAAGTCTTGAGTAGAGTGGAAGAGATAAGGATATTGCTTTGGCTTCCAAAGTGACACTTTTGACTTGGTTCCTCCAAACCTCTTTAATGGATACTACATCTTTGTTCCTCAACCACTTTATTTGTCTATCTAATATCGAAACTTCCTCATATGTCAAGTTCTCTTTCACTACACCCAAAACTTCCAACAACACTATAGAGTTTGGGTCACCAACACTTCCTCAACGTAGACACATGAAAGACCAAATGAAGTATACTTATCTCTGTAGGCAACTCTAACTCATAAGCAACCTTACAAAATTTTTCTCAAGATTCTAATCGAAGTACAACTTTCATTGGTGAGACCTTTAAGTACACCCAATAATCAACACTAAACTTAAGATCCCTTTTCCTTATATTGGAGTAGGACTTTTATCTACTTTGAATCATCTTCAATCTTTCTCTTATCAATCTCACCTTCAAAAAAGCTTCCATAACTGAACTCGGACCTATTAAAGACATTTCCCGCACTTCAAACCACCCAACCGGTGATCTACAACATCTACCATATAGAGCTTCAAAAGGGGCCTTCCGATGCTAGAATGATAACTATTGTTGTAAGCAAACTCAATAAGTGGAATAAGTTCATCCCAACTACCTTGAAATTCCAAAACATAAACCTTAAGCATATCCTTAAGAATTTGAATGGTTCTTTTGGCTTGGCCATCTGTTTGTGGGTGGAAGGCTATGCTAAGACTAACTTTAGTAGCAAGAACTCTTTAGAAAGATCTCCAAAAGTGTGAAGTAAATTGAGTGCCATGATCTCAAATAAAAGACAATGGAATCCCATGCAATCTAACCAACTCATGGTTGTAGAACTTATCATAATCTTCAGCACTATAAGTTGTTTTAACAAATAGAAAGTGACCCAATTTTGTCATTTTATCAATAATAACCAATATGGAGTCAAAATGCACTTTAGTCTTAGGAAAAATAGTCACAATGTCCATCTTGATCTCTTCTCGCTCTAAGTAGGAATCGCAATATCTTAGGCTAGGCCACCTAACCTTTGATGTTCGGCTTTGATTTGTTGGTAATTGTGATTTCCAATTATGAACTTTGCAATATCTTTTTCATACCACCCCACCAATACACTTCCCTCAAATACCTATACATATTTGTGGAATCGGAGTGAATAGGATAGGATTAATTATGTACTTCTTTCAAAATCAAGTCGCTCAACCCATCATCATTTTGCAAACACAACCTTTCTTGATGCCTAAGGACACCATCTCTCCATTAGAAGAAAACCTCTACCTTTCCATCTTTCACTAATGTCTTCAATTTTAAATAAGTGGGTTCAAGGTCTTGTTTGGATTTGACCTCTTCAATCAACAAAGACTTAGAACCATCCACAAGCACCATGCTTCCATTTTTGGCTTCATCCAACCTAACCCCTAATCTATCCAATCGATGGAATTCCCTTTCCAATCTTTTCTTACCATCATCAATATGATCTATACTTTCCATAAACACTCTATTTTGAGCATTATCCACAATATTAACCTTGCCTGGATGGTAATGTACACTCATGTCATAATTCTTAAGGAGTTCTAGCTGCTTTCTTTGGCTCAAATTGAGATCTTTTTAGGTGAACACATATTGAAGACTCTTGTGGTTACTAAAGATATCTACATGAAATCCATACACATAATGATCCCATATTTTCAAAGGAAATACCACAGGTGCTAGTTCAAGAGCATGGGTAGGATAGTTTCACTCATACACTTTTAGTTCCCTAGAAGCATAGGAAATAACCTTGCCACTTTGCATCAATACATACCACAAACCAATTCTTGAAACATCATAATGCATAACAAACCCCTCGTACCCTACTGGTAAAGCCAAAATAGAAGCAGATGTAAGGATGTCCTTAAAGTTTGAAAACTCTTTTCACATTCATCAGTCCAAAAATATTTTGCCTTCTTTTGAGTTAACTTTCTGAAAGGAGAAGAAATTGAAGAAAAGCCCTCAACAATTCTCCGATGATATCCCACCAAGCCTAAGAAACTCCTAATATCCATTAGATTCAAGGGCCTAGACCAATTCGTCACAATATTCATCTTTTCAAGATCCACTATAATCTCTTCACCCGATACCACGTGCCCTAGAAATATAACTTCTTTCAATAAAAAACTCATATTTATCAAACTTAGCAAACAACTTTTCATTCTTCAAGGTTTGAATGTTTCACATGTTCTTCCTCACTCTGGGAGTAAATCAAAATGTCATCAATAAAAACCATAACAAACATATCAAGGTAGAGTTTAAAGACTTTATTCATAAGATTCATAAATATTGCAGGTGCATTAATTAGGCCAAATGAGATCACCATAAATTCATAATTTCCATACCTAGTCTGAAAAGTCATTTGTGGAATATCAATATCCCTCACCCTTATTTGATGGTATCTAGACCGAAGATCAATCTTAGAAAAAGGTTTAGCCCCTTTTAATTGGTCAAATAGGTCATCTATTTGTAACACCTCCCAAGGTGACTCTAAAAGACCCTATGAATATATCTTCAATATCTTAAAATTTGTGCATTATTTTACAAATTTGACCTTCGAATTTTTTTCAAGAGGCAAAATTGTGTAGAAAAAGGGTCACCTTTGATTTTTAAATCACCTGTACCAAAAAATAATTTTTAATTAAATTGTTCAAAATAGAAGGGTCCCCAATAGAGGCGCATCACACTCCTATTTCTCTGTAGTTAAAAAAATTTCAAGTTTCATTTTAAGTTAGAAAAGTTAATTGAGAAATATCCTAACACCTTGATATGAGAAAATCCTTGAAAATTCTCCTATTTTTGGACCTAAACCTCTCTCTAAACACTCTCAAATCCTCTCAACCTTCTCTCTACAAATCCTCCATCAAGTTCTCTCAAATTGCTTGGGATCAAGTCTCCTCTACCGAAGTCAACACTTCTAAAAAGGTTTCTAAAAGTTTTTCAAGTATAATTCTTCAAGTTTCAATGTTCAAAAAAATATGTGAGTTTTTTCATTCATGGGTTCTTCCATCCATGGAGCCCCAAAACCTATTTTACTATATTCTCAAGTTTCAATGATGAATTCCTTTCGGGTACTTCCTATTACTTCTATTAAACATGAATTATGTTGAGATTTTTTTTTATCTATTGCATGAAATTGCATAAATTGATTTCAAGGATTTTCTCCTATGACCTTTTTATGAAATTCAAAGATATGAAAATGAAGGCATGAGTTATTATGAAATTGATGATTTTATGAGATAAATTGCATGTTTCTATGTCTTAAGTTCAAAGATGATATGTATGATTGTGGTGGGTTAGTTAAAAATGATTTAAATTGATTATTTTAAACACATTAATGCATAGTTTTCTTGAGTTTCATGATTTAAAGTTTATACCCATGAAATTCACCTAATCTTTATATTGAGATTTCTAATGATAAATGATTTCCAGTGATGAGGGTTCAATTATGAAAGTTATGATGTTGGAATCCCTCTTATCAATGTTAAGATGGTAAAAGGACAATTCTCACCAAAAGATAGATCTCGTGTGATGGGGACCATTCTCACATGTTGGATCTTGAAGTTTAGATAAGCTACTCTTGCATATGTAATTTGAGATTCAAGCACTTTTAAAAATTGGAGCTAATTTGAAAAAGCCATACCATGTTTCATTTGCATAGAACCAGTACATGTAAGATGTGGGATGTTACATTATTATTATTATTATTATTATTATTATTGTTATTATTATTATTATTATTATTATTATTATTATTATGATGATGATGATGATGATGATGATGATGATATTATAATTTTAAACTCATAAAAGATTAAGATTATGCATATGTTTTCAATGGAATAGGTATGCTGCCCCTGTTTTCAGTTTTGACAAGAAATGGAGTTCGTTAGTGACTTATCGGAGTTTTGGGTTTAGAATGGTTCATTGTTTGTTATGTGAGCATTGTTATTGTTGTTGCTGAGGAATAGAGGATGAAATAGACCCTCGGGATAGCCTAATTTAAGGGGAAATACTGGCAAAAATTTTATAAAAGTTAAGGTTGGATTTGAGAATTAAAGAACCATAAAGGATTATGACTAATTGAAGTCATTATTGTAGATATTACTCGTCCGGAGGAGCAAGCTGATTAGCTTGACGTTGGAATTAATTTCGCATACAAGGAAAGATATGTAAAGCTTCTCGACTTCGGTATGATTGAGTTTGACTGGGGAGGAGTGAGTTGATTAGCTTGGCGTTGGAATTAATTTCACATACGAGGAAAGGTATGTAAAGCTTCTCGGCTTTGGTATGATTGAGTTTGACTCCTAGAAATGTAATAAGTTCCAAGAATCCCAATTTCTTAGAATTTTTAACATAAAAGTGAGTTATGTACGTTTTGTTCAACTTATCAAATAAGATTTTGTGCATATGATTCTCACGACTCTACTCGTGCCTATTGTGATATCGTTCATCAGTTTCCGGGCCAGTTATGGTCGTGCGTAATATACTATATATATATATATCTTCCAAAGGTGGCTAGATACGGTAGGGTCGGCTTGGCCCAAGGGTCGGCTTTGCTTAGTTTGGCGATATGATAAGATTGGGCCTTTGGTCTAGTGGCTCCATGCCACATTTGCTATAAGATCTGTGAGTACAGAGACGCAGGCTCACACATCCTACATTTGTTTGTGATTCGTGTTGGAGATGTCGGGATTTGAACTTTCCGATGTGATGCTGTGGTATGGCGCTAGTTTGGGGGTCTCCATCTTTCCAGTCCATTAGGCATCAGTTCGATACTTTGGAAAGGCAACATAAATACTCCTTTGACATTTTGAAAACAAGATAATGACATGTGTTTGATACTGCAAATAAGTTTGACTCCTATGCCTCTGCTCAGTTTGATACTTTTGTACACATATGTACCCTCTGCTTTACATATTCGGTACGTACTTTGTACTGACCCCCTTCCTTCGGGGGATGCATTTCATGCCTGTAGGTACCGACGCATAGAGTAGCGAGCCATCAATTTAGGACCCCATTTGCAGTTTGAAAAGCTCCTTTGCTTCGGAGCCATTTTTGGTAGTTTTGCTACTTTATTACCTTATATTATATACATTTGAGGGTACGACGTGGGCCTTGTCCTATCTTGTGATTCAGTTGTTAGCATTAGAGGTCTGTGGACTCCTGTGAGTATGGGTCATGTCATGTCTATCAGTCTGTATATTACGTACTTATGCTGGGTATGGTAGACTTGTCAGTTAGTTTGTATATTATGTACTTATGCTGGGTATGGTGAATATATCAGTTAGTCTGTATATCATGTACGTATTCTATGTTTGTTGGCAGTTTAACGGCAGCGATGACCTTGTCGACACACATATATATATGTTTGATCTGTTTGCTGGGACTGTCTATATGCAGGGTTGGTTAGCTAATAAAACAAAGGAAACTCTGCCGAAATTTCTGTAAACCGTGTTTGTTTATATGTATGTATTGTATGTTGGGATTATTTGTATGCAGGTGGGTAGTCAGTAAAACAGAGAAAATTTTGCCAAAATTTCTGTAAATGAGTTAGTTACTATAATTAAAGTCTGACTTAGAAATTGTGTCTGGGGGCCCAATCGGGTACTAGTCACGGCCCATAGGTTGGGTCGTGACATATGCATTATAATTATATGAAAAAAATTCATATATATATTAATTATATTAAAAATATATTTTTATATGTCATATATATATATATAATAATTTCATAATTATATGTATATAAGCCTGGGGACCGAGGGTTGGGTGGCGGGGGCAGGGGCAGGAGGGTGGGGGGAGGTGGATGAGTGGTCATATATGTAAAAAAGATTAAGTAATGAAATAAAAAAAATAGATCATTTCCTTTTTTTGTCTTTTTATGATTTATTATTTTTTTTTCTTATTTATATGCCAAATGTCACATTTTAATTTGTCATTTTGCCATGTCAATGCATCATCACAATTGAATTACACACACTTTATATTTTTTGCCAAATAAGCATTTTGTGTTTAATAGATATATATTTTGTATAGTTTATGTGTTTAATAGGAACTAATCTTAGTTGAGGTGTCTAAGTGAAAAATGGGAATAAATTTAAGTGTCTATTGATGACTTAAGCCTTGTATTTAAGTTTACAAAATTAAAAGCATTAAAAGTGCCATACCCCAAAATAATGAAGGTTAAATTTTTAAACTTAATAGCACGTAGAACAAATTATATACTGTCTCAATGTTTTGTGACTTTTTTAGTTTGTGTCCAAAAAAAATTATATTATATAATTAAAGTTAGTTTTAACTTCATTTTTTCTTAATAATAATCATAATAATAACAATAATATCAATAATAATAATAATAGCAACAATAATAATAATAAGGACAAGAAGACCAACAACAACAACAACAACCAACAATAACAACAACAACAACAATAATAAGAATAACAGCAACAATAATAATAATAATAATAATAATAATAATAATAATAATAATAATTATTATTATTATTATTATTATTATTATTATTATTATTATTATTATTATTATTATTATCAAAATCTGGGGGCTGACGATAGTCCGTTTAGCCATCCAAACTCTAAGTCATAAAAGTAAAACTTTAATATAATAAAATTTTTATAGCTTGATGAATGTATGGAGGAATTCACCTTTTACCCAAGCAAGAGACCTGTTAGAACTTTGCCCCATATGAAAATTTATTATTATCCTTGTCCGACTCCATAAGACGTTTTGATAGAAAAACGTGATTGGAATCAAATTAACACCTCTTATAGTGGTTCTGAAATTTATGAATGGAACCTTGATGGTTTGACTGATCGTCAATTAACTTTTCTAGTACATTGTATGCTAATGTATAGTACTATTATAAAAAAAATGGTAAAAATACTAATAGTGACAAGAACATTGCTAGACTGATTGATGCAGGATTTACTGGCCAGTTACGAGGATGGTGGGATAACTTTCTCACTATGGAACAGAGAGCTGCGATTATTAATGCGGTAGAACCTGAGCCTGCTATTGATAACTTAGTCTTTGCTTTATCTGTTCATAGACAAAATGTTGTTTACACCTTAGTGACCTATATTTTAGAATATTTCAGTGGTAGATTTACCATGAGTATGAGACTATTCGTACTCTCCTTAATAGTTTGCGATGTCGCCATTTAGGAGAATTTAGGTGGTATAGAGACACCTTCCTTAGTAGAGGTGTTTTGTTTTTGTCACATCAGTTATAAGGGTTAAATAGTTTTACTTTTAAATAGTAAAGGTGTGTAATAGGTCATCGTGATAGTTTAAGTGTGTAAATGACTTTTCGGGACAACTTCAGGGGAGAATTTATGTCTTTTCCCTTGTATATTTACACCATAAAAATATAGGGTATATTTTAGATGTAAAAAGTTTATACCATGTATATACTAAAAATATAGTCATATTAAATAATTTTTTAAACAAAAAATACCTAGGACGTAATAATTCATACCATGAATATTTGTTTCATAAATTTGTACAAAAAAATAACTATGATCACTTTTGCTATATATTATATTTATACCATAAAAATACATGGTATGATTTAGATATAAAAGCTTATACCATGAAAATTATATATATATTATGAATAACTATTTCATAAACTTATAACATGAATAAGTATTTCTTGAACTTATACCATTAATATGTATTTCATATATAATAATAATTGACTATGAAAATAAGGAGCGATAATTAAATAAATAATATTAATATTGATTTAGTAGAGATAAAATATTTGGTTAGAATATTTTGAATACATATGGACTATATATATAGAGAGATATTTAATATTCTTTTTATATTATTTTATATAAAGATTTAAAAAAATTCTTAATTTAATGTAAATTGGTAATGCATGATAGCATTAAATTAGGGATTATAATTATCTTTTTTCTGATTATTTAAAATTGCTATATACGTAAAATAGATTTTTATATTTGTAATATTTAACTAAAAAGTCCTATTATTCATGTAATTAAGTCTTAAAAAGGGTCTTTCCAAGTAATTTTCCTCCTTTACTTCTTTGTTTGACTTAATATGCCACATCATCCGACATGTGGCATCAAGTAGGGCCTCTAGGATGAAAAGGTATTGAGCTTAATAAAGTGGGTCATCTTTTGTAGCCCAAATAAATGAATTTGAACTTTTAATTAAATTCATATTTTATTGAACTTAATTAATTAACCTAATTATATTAAACCACAATATTCATTTGGAATAATATATTTTGAATTTAATATAGTTTAAATTATTTTATAAAATTTATATGATTACAAACACATCATCCAATCTCACTCTTTAAAAGTCTAAATACAAATTCTGATCATCAAAATTTTATTAGAAATATGGATGATGTGAAGATAAATTATGGAACACATACAAATACATTAACAATACAAGGTCATTTTATAATTTCACTTAAAAATATCAGCATTATTGCTATCTTGCTCTCATGTTGGATCAACATCATATCATATTATACCAATATTATGGGATGAAATGAGAAGGAAAAAGAAACAAGGTCATAAGGTCTGTAAAAGTTGTCTGAAGCTATGTGAACTTTTGTACAAATGTAATTTGTTCTTCTTCTGTCCTCTCCCTTTTTTCATTGAAGCCTTTTCAAATATATACGAGAAAATATTAAGAGTTTTAGTTTTAAAAAAAATAATTATGAGATAATTTTCATAAACTTGGAAAATTGAAGGCATGAATATTATAGGCATAAATTGAAGGCATGAATATTATAGGCATAAAGTGGAAAAAAAATAAAAATGACTGTATATTCTTGTTATTATAATATTTATAGATACTAATACCCCAATAATGTAACATTTCTTTATCCTTCAATTTAGAGCAGAAATTCATACCACTAGATTAGATGTTAATTTAGGGGTGTTCATGGATCGGGTTGATTTGGATTTTTAAGTATTAATTCATGCTAAAATAGGTGTAATAATACTTATTAATTACATGAGCAAACATTAAAGAAAAATTAAAATTAGTTTATGTATTTTAATTATCTAATCCAATGTAAAACTTAAGACAAATATTCATTATTATTGTCATTCTTAGTGTTCGATCAATTTTTTTTTTTGCAAGTATTAGAATTGATTTGAACTTTGATTTGAGCTTTATAGTTACTAATATGGAAAACTTACCTAAATATACCATATTTAAAACTTATTTACCATTTATAGCTATATAAACTAATCTTAATATATGTATAATTCACTTTAAATATATAATTTAGATTTTTTATCAAAATAAGTCTAATGCATTTTGATGGTTTTGTGAATACTAGCTCAACATTTAGGTCTAATGCTAAAAGGGACGTGGCACTAGTGAATAAGGCATGTTATATGCTTGTAGATGAGTTAAGAATTCCTACTTGTTGGTACCAATTGGCCCACAAGGGGTTAGAGTGTAATTCTTATGGTAGATGGGTAAGGCCCAAAAGAGATCCAGAAGATATTCCTTCACCTAATAGGGAAGAACATAGACTTCTATTCGAAGGAATTAGTTATGGTTTTTGAATTCTAAGGTATATTATATAATACATATTTAAGTTACATTATAATTTCATTTACTTCGATTCCTAATTTCTTTCTTGGACTTGTATTGTGGATTTTTTTTTCTCCTTGTTGTTGTTGGTCAAAGAGGAGAATTATTAGTACTGAAGTTTTACAATATGAAAGTGTCAGCTACTGCAATTCAGGTTTTCCAAGTCTGCCATATTAGTTTTTGGGAACGTTTGACCCCAACTATTTTACTAAAATTTACAAGGGTAATTTTATGTTGATAATTATTTATCCCATACGTTGTTTTCATAAATATGTTAAAACTTATATCGATTAATGTATTTATAAATAGAGCTTATATTTGCATCCATCCCCAAAGAAAAATGAAAAATATGATTTCTAGACTAAAACATATTCTACTAAATGTATGTTCTCTATACAAACACAACCATATATATAAAAAAAACTTAAGTTAATTTTTAGTTTCTGTTTGCAAAATAGAAAATGTTGAAAGATGTAAAACTGATTTAGATAATATAACATCTAGGGGCGAACAAAATCAAATCGAAAATCGAATTAAACCACAAATTAAGTCAACTGGAGAAGAAAAACCCGATTACTGATTTGATTTGACTTAGTTTGGTATTGACGAAAAAAATCCGACTATATTTGGATTGATTTGATTTTGATTTTAAAAAATCAACCCGAGACCAAACCAACCCGACATATATATATTAAAAACTAATTATGCATATCACATAGATATATCATGTATTATAGTATGTATAAAAATGAATTTACATGCAATATGACTCTTGTACATGCAACTTCCACAATACTCAGAAAATGGGTCAAAATCTAATGCATCATAAGTTGTTTGCTTGAGCAAATTCCCCATATTTGACAATTTCTCGACGAAGCAACGGGTGGATTGTATCAAGAAGTCCTTCCCATTCTTGAACACCATGAATGTCGCGCCATCGATCGGATATGTTCCCCTTAGGGGACATGGAAGGTGTGTTGGCCTTATCTTCATGAATGTTCAAAGTGTTCCAATTAGAATATAGAGTACTTTATTCTTTTGGTATGGTTTTTGAATGTTTAAAAGGTTTGACAATGTTTCACCAAGCCTATTTGATTTCTTTGAGGTTTTAACATCTTGGGAGGCATAGACCATGGGAACTCTATTTTTGCTTAGTTGATGGTTGTTATGGTGAAGGTGTGTGATATGCGGGTGGTGGATTGCTCTCATGGTGAAGAAGTTGCAAATGAGAATTGGGGCTAGCATGATTTCACTCTTGAATTGCATGGTTTTACACTAGCAAACTTGAAATTATTTTACTATAAATAATATTAAAAAGATGTGGGGGTGGTCGGAAATTGTCAAAGTAAGAAAAACAGGATTTCAATATTCAAAAGCATTTTGAGTGTTTGACTCTCTTATTTAATTGTAAAATCGTCAACCATAAATATCACGCGTTACGCAACAAAAAGAAGTCTTTTGCTATGACAAACTTCCCATGAAGTATCTACCACGACTTTGTTCGTCATTTTTATTTATTCAATATACTTAAAAATAATTATTTAATTTTAAAAAATAAGAAATAATTTATTTATTTTATATTTTGTTATGTGACATTGTTTAACTTGACACGATGTTTAAAAAAAAGAAATTTTTTGAAACTTGTGATCTAAAATTATCCACAAATATTTGTGTAGTTGAAAATCATTTCATTAACAATAAGGGGAGAATTTTAACTTAAAATTATTTCTAATTCAAGTAAGATCGATGACAATCTTTTTGGGACGAACTAAAAAAGAAAAGACTTATCTAATATACTTAAAATTAATTATTTATATTTCAAAAATAAAATATATTTTATTTATTTTATATCTATTTTATTATAATATAATATTCATTTTTTTAATATTTAAATAACTTATAATTAATAAAAATAATACTATAAAATTATTCATGTTTTTATTGTTTCTTAAAAATGTGCCAACCGCCAAGTTAATCACGAAAGATAAAAATAGATGGAGGAATTATGATATTGCAGTAAGAAATTAGTGGGGTACACTCCACATCAAATGAAACACTTTATTAATTTTAATAAGTAAAAATTAAAATGAGATACATATGGCCTAATCATGCCTGAGTGATAAATTTATTTATGAATGACGATATATATTGTATTTATTGTGTGGTATGATACATTGAATGCGAGTGAGCTTTACTAATGCAAATATTATAATTTATTAATTTATTTTATATTTGAATTTGTATTTTTTTCTTTTTTTTCTCATTCAATATTTGAAGTTCGCATTAGAACATCAATTAAATTCAGATTGCACACTATAAATTCATTTGAGGATAACACTTTCAAAAGAATTTTTTTTTTTTATATTCTAAGACTCAAATTTAAAATCTTTAATTAAGGGTAAAATAAATCCATCACACTACAATTCATATTTGGTATTTCCTGTTTGTTTTCGGTGGAAGATCTGCCATCTGCATCACTAGACTTAGAGACGCAACTTTTTATTTTTTTTGGAAAATTACATCACTTAGGTAGATTAAAATCTTAGTTTCACGTACTATATGTTGAATTTCTTATTTTTTAAGTGTGTCTATATTTTGTTTTCAATGTCATGACACTTAATTAATAAAATTTTTAATTTCACCATTATACGTAAAGTAAAGATTAAGTGGTACTTTTTCCTTGTAGGTTTTTCACTTATTCTATTTTTTCCAAAATTTTTATTTTGTGGGATGCATCAGTCAACACAATTCATGTGACTCTCTTAGTAAGTGAAATTGGGCTCAATGATCCCACTTACCTACTTTTTAAAACATAGAGCGTGATAATTTGAAAATTCCGAGAATTAAGATGTATTTGAAAATCAAGGATTGAAACAAAAGAGATGGATGAAAAATATATATATATATTTTTAAGTGGTTTATAGGTTTGCATTGTTTTGTAAATAAAATGTTAACATTTGGATATAATTTAAGAAAATTGACATATCATTGTAATTTATGGTCTTAAATGGTATATGAATATTTTTTTCCCTTTTTAAAACATAGACTGTGATAATTTGACAATCCAGAGGATTAAGATGTATTAGATGTGATGTAAACTACTAATGCAGATAGTAATTGTATACAAATTTTGCTCAGTTTTTTATGTCCGGTCCAAGGCTTTTGAGTCTTGGACCTAAGTGTTCCCAAATGTGAAAATACCTATACTTAGCCATATTTTACCATCATATCATTCAAAACATTCCCCAATACTCATTCAAACACCTATTGCATGGTTTTACACTAGCACTACACACCCATCAAGTGTTTGATAAAATGTCCAAATTATGATTTCTTGCGGAATTGAAGACTCTATGCATGTCTTATGAGTTGAATGACTATACGATGATGAAATGAACGTATAATAAAATGTCCAAATTATGATTTCTTGAGGAATTGTAGGTTCAATGTATGTATTATGAGTTTAATGACTATTTGATGATGAAATGAATGTGTGTATATGATTTTCTTCTATATAGTGTTGGAATGTGACCATGCCCTACTCGGGGGTTGCGTGCCTGGTAACCATAACCATGTCAGGGGGTTTGTACCTCGGTCATCAAGGGTGGTATGGTGCGACGATCCACCAACCATGTCGAGGGGTTTGTACCATGTCGAGGGGTTTGTACCTTGATATCCATGTTGGGGGGTTTGTACATCAATCACCAAGGGTGGTAAGGTGTGACAATCCACCAACCAATTGATGGGGTTGGTACCTCAATCACCAAGAGTGGTAGGGTGCAACGATCTACCAACATGATAGTGGTGTCTTCTTACACATATATTATGTCCTATATAAGCGTGATTTACTACATAGCATCTTCTATGCATGCCATATCACTATATGCTTATTCATTGCCTATATTATGCATTTCGATTATGTTGCTTATCACTTGTTATATTGCATCCTACATACTTAGTACATTCAAACATATTAACGCATACTCTATGCCTACATGATGTTAACATATAGGAATTGGAGCTCCGCTTGAGCATCTCCATCCACGTGGCTAGTACAAATTCACTCAAGCTTGTTGGTGAGTCCTCCACTCCGAGGACGTTGCTTATGATCTCTTACTATGTCCTAGAACTACTTTTCTTTTATGTAAATGTTGACTATGAGGGTGAGCCCGGTTACTGTCTTGGTCCCTGCTCTTATGTATGTATTAGAGGTGTTGTTAGACATGTCATGTGTAATGTTATGATCATTGACTCTCTCTTGACTCTTGTTACAATATGAATGATGTCTCTTAGCCCTGGTTATC
This sequence comes from Solanum virginianum, assembly GCA_000787875.1. Lineage (NCBI taxonomy): Eukaryota > Viridiplantae > Streptophyta > Magnoliopsida > Solanales > Solanaceae > Solanum > Solanum virginianum. The sequence continues at coordinate 73,843 of DF358518.1, forward strand.
CCTATTTCTACCCTTATGTTGCCATTTTATTGCTTCCACGACCAAGGATGTGTAATGGTATGCTAAGAGGCTTGCTTGGGGTCCTTTCGGATTCCACTTGCGCCGTACCACGTCTAGGCCATAAGCTTGAGTCGTGACACATAGTCCAATGAAATAACTCAAAATAGATAGGGAACGTGACTCTACCACATCACTATCCATCAAAACATCACACTATCACATCAATCTCAGAGTACTATCAACATGAAACCTATCTAGGAGTTTCTGTAACTGACAATTACCACTTATGAGCCAGTGATAATGCAACGAAGAGATGTCGTTGCCACATCCACCCAGTACCTTGCCGAGGTAAAGGACGAGTCCGTCGGGGATCCCAAAGAAGTCTGTCAAGTCCTCTGCGGGACAAAGGAAACATTCATTTTCATGGTCCAATCCTCTCATACGCTAGCCACATAGTTAATGAGTACGAGTAGGACTCACTCTTACCCATTTTGGTGCTAATGCTCCTCCCAAGACTCGATATGCTAATAAGTCTATCAACATCAGGCTGGTTATATAACTAACCCCCCAGGAACGGACCTTATTTGATCTGACATTTTATCAACTCAAGGAATAGATTCTTCCCTTCAATCTCTATCTCAATCTCGTTTAGACCTCAGGGAGATTAACTTCATCTACTGCAGCTATCACTACACCCATCTCAAGACTCGCACCACAAAAAACAACACAATAAGACATCCCAGGCTCTAGACATCACTCTTAAGTTCATTCTTCAAGTCTTTAACAGGAAAAAATCATGTAGATTAGGTACACAATCATCCAATTACACATGTAAACAGTAAATTCAAATATGATGATCATCGATTATGAAAATATACAAAAATTTAAAGATAATTTTCATGGTTACATCCAATAAATCACAGGTAAGACTCATTACTTCAACTAGTCAACCTAACTCAATCATAGGGGCACATAGGAGAACAATCCCATGCTCTGGGTAGCCTTTTCATACCTGGGATTGAAGAATTCCCAACTTTCTTCATGAATTTGGCCTTGGACTTTTAAACTCTCCTCTTTCTCTTTTCTCCTTCTCTTTGTTTCTCTCGTTTAGACTTAGAAAAAAATGGGTTTTGTGAAATCCTTTCGTACGAATTTTGGCTTAGAAATACATTTGGGGTACTAAAATAGGTTAGAATTACCCAAAATACCCTTCTCAAAGTTAAAAGAGAAAATTTTAAAAATAGCACATTGGTCTGCGATGCGCCAGGGGCGCGGACCAGTGTATGTCACGAATTTCCAAAAAATTTCAATTCCTATTGAATTTTTTTAAAAACTCCAAAGTGTTACTCCACGCCCCCTCTGCATCACGCTATGGGTGCGAATCAACACTGTCTCAGCACAAAAATTAGAAATTTATTTTTCGACTCGGTTGCTCTTAAATTGGGTTAAGACCATTTTCTCACTCGATTTTCTATGCTGATTGCAAATCCGCTCTTGAATTTCCCATCAGAGCTTTGGAAGACGCATTATGTGCACGATACATTTTTAGGGCATTTTGGTAAATTTATAGGGTGTTACATCATCTCCTCCTTGAATGAAGAGTAAAAGCAGAATAAAAGCACGAGTAACCTCAAAACTCATGTCATTCCTCACTCGAAAACTCTCGAACTCTCTACTATCCATCACTTATCTATCTCTATCTTAGACTTGAGAATAGAATCAGATTAAGACATCAACTCAAAGAAAGAGGACATTCAATAGCATTAAAGGTAAGGACATTACCTTCGACATCATCATCATTTGTCACAAATAAGTGTGGGTATTTGTGTTTCATCGCTTCCTCAGCTTCCCACCTAGCTTCCTCAACAAATTGATTCCTCCATAAGACTTTGACGGAGGCTATCTCTTTGTGTCTCAGCTTATGAACTTGTCGATCAAGGATTTGGACTAGAATTTCTTCATAAGATAAGCTATCATTCACTCCCATACTCTCAATAGGAACTGCCAAAGTAGGATCTCCTAAACACTTTTTCAACAGTGAAACATGAAAGACCAGATAGACTCCATCTAGCTCGGATGACAAGTCTAGCTCATAAGCAACCTTACCAATCCTCCTCACAATCTAGTATGGTATGATGTAACATGGACTCAACTTCCCCTTCTTACCAAACCTCATGACACCCTTCATAGGCGACACCTTCAAGTCCACCCAATCTTCCACCTCAAACTCCAAGTCCCTTCTCCTCACATCCAAATAGGAATTTTGGCAACTTTGTGCTGTCTTCAACCTCTCCCTAATGACCTTCACCTTCTCCATAGATTGGTGAACAAGATCCGGTCCAATCAAATCAGCTTCACCAACCTCAAACTAGCCACTCGGTGATCTACACCTCCTCCCATATAATGCCTCATAATGGGCCATTTAATGCTGGCATGGTAACTATTGTTGTATGTGAACTCAATTAATGGTAGATGATCATCCCAATTTCCTTTGAAGTTGATGACACATGCTCTCAACATATCCTCCAAAGTCTGAATGGTGCGCTATGCCTGTCCATCTGTCAAAGGGTGGAAGGTTGTGCTCAGGTTCACTTTGGTACCCAATCCTTTCTGAAAAGATCTCCAAAACTAAGAGGTGAATTGAGCTCATCTGTCCAAGATGATGGACAAGGGAACCCCATGCAACCTCGCAATCTCACGAATGTATATTCGGGCATACTCCTCAGCCGTATTAGTTGTCTTGACTGCTAAAAAGTGGGCTAATTTAGTCATCCTATCCATAATTAGCCATATAGAATCATGCTGCTTGCGGGATTTTGGTAAGCCGGTAATGAAGTTATCTCGATTGCCATCAACATCGGGCACACACAATCTTCCTTGATACCTCAACACGCTATCTCCTCCTTTGGAGAAAACCATCACCTTCTGCTTGTGAACCGCTTCTTTTAATTAGAATAAGACAGGGTCTTGGTCTTCCTTTTCTTTCACTTTTGACACTAAGGATGACGCAGAACCATTCTAAACATTGATCCTACCTTCGTTGTTCTCCTCAAGTTGTGCTCCCAGTCGAGCTAACCTATGCACTTCCTTGGCTAATTTGCTCTTCCTGTCCTTCACGTGGGCATTGCTACCCATAGACATCCTGCTAAGAGCTTCCGCAACAATGTTAGCCTTACCTGGGTGGTAGAGAATGCCTATATCATAATCCTTGAGCAACTCCAGCCATCTCCTCTACCACAGGTTAAGCTCTTTCTAGCTGAACACGTATTGCAAACTCTTATAGTCAGTGAACACAACCACATGCACTTCATATAAATAGTGATGCCAAATCCTAAGTGCGAACACCACCATAACCAACTCAAGATTATGAGTCGGATAATTCTTCTCATGGATCTTAAGTTGTCTGAAAGCATAAGCTATCACCTTCCCTCTCTGCATAAGTACACAACATAATCCAACTCGGGATGCACCGCAATATATCATAAAGTCCCCCATTCGGTCTGGCTAGGTCAATACTAGTGTTGTAGTCAATCTAGTCTTCAACTCCTAAAAACTCTTTTCACATGCCTCAGACCACTGAAAATTGGCCTTCTTTTGAGTTAGCTTAGTCAATAGTGCTAATAGAGAAGAGAAGCCTTCAACAAATCTGCGATAGTTGCCTACTAAAACCAAGAAACTTTTTTTTCCTATCGGAGAAGTTGGTCTTGGCCAATTCTTAACCGCTTCAATTTTCTGAGTATCCACCCGAATACTATCTCCCAAAACAACATGGCCTAGGAAAACCATGAACTTGAGCCAAAACTTACACTTGAAGAATTTAGCATACAACTCATGATCTTTGAGTGTTTGTAAAACCACTCTAATGTGATTAACATGCTCCTCTTCATCCTTTGAATATACCAGAATATTATCAATAAACACGATCACTAACATGCAAGATATGGTCTGAATACCTTCATCAAATCCATAAAGGTCGCAAGTGCATTAGTCAACCCAAAGGACATGACCAAGAACTCAAAACGGCCATGACCAAGAACTCAAAATGGCCATACCATGTCCTAAAGGCCGTCTTTGGAATGTCACTTTCACTCACCTTCAATTGATGATAACCCAATATGAGGTCTATCTTGGAGAAACAAGTAGCACCCTGAAGTTGGTAAAATAGATCATCTATTCTGGGAAGAGGATACTTATTCTTTATGGTGACCTTGTTCAGTTGTCGGTAGTCTATGTACATTCTGAGAAGCCCATCTTTCTTATGCACGAATAGGACACGAGCACTCCAAGGAGAGACACTAGGCCGTATGAAACCTTTCTCTAACAAGTCTTTCAATTGTTCTTTCAATTCTTTCAACTTTGTGGGGGCTATTCTATAAGGTGGAATTGAAATAGGTTGGGTCTTGGGAAGAACATCGATCCCAAAGTCAATCTCCTTATTAGGAGGGACTCTAGGTAAATCATCAGGAAACACTTCAGAAAACTCATTCACAATCAGGACTAACTCAAGAGTAGAAGATTCAACATCATCAGACTTAACTCACACGAGGTGGTAAATGCAACCCTTGGAAATCAACTTCCGGACTCTAAAATAAGAGATAAACTTGCCCTTAGGTGCAACAAAATTCCCTTTCCACTCTAAGCTAGGTTTGTTAGGAAATTGTAACTTGACAATTTCGATTCTATAGTCAACAGAAGCATAACATGCGTAAAGCCAATCCATGCCCAGTATCACATTAAAGTCAGCCATCTCCAATTCTACCAAGTCAGCTAAGGTGTCTCTACGATAAATGAACACTATACATTCCCTGTAAACTCACTCAGCTAAGATAGACTCACCAGTAGGAGTGGAAACAACAAAAGGTTCAAGCAAACACTTGGGTAAAATCCCAAACTTACTAGCCACATAAGGAGTCACAAAATACAAAGTGGCACCTAGGTCAAGCAATGCATAACAATCAAAAGTAAGGACTCGAAGCATACCTGTAACCATATTTGGTGCAACCTACTAATCTTGTTGATTACCCATAGCATAAAGGTGGTTAGTCCGGCCTCTTGTACCAGTAGTAGTACCCCTCTGGTGATTACCCCCTGGGGGTGCTGCAGAAGAGTGAGCTCTACTGCTCCGTTCACCTCCTCTCCTCTTTGGACACTCATAACTGAATTAACCTGTCTATCCATATGAATAACAAACATCCATGCCCATATGACACTCACCTAGATGAAGCTTACCACATTTGTTACAAGGTGGCTTTCCCCTCAAACCTTGGGTCATAATGGCCTGAGATTGAGCACCTTGAGCCCTGAAATTCTGGTAACCATGAATTTTTTTATCATACCTGTTTGGCTGAATGGGAGCATTTGCTATAGAAGGTCATGATGAGACGATCTTTTCTGGAAGTAGGACTTGTCCCCCTTATTCTGCCTTTGCTGACTAGGCTCAACTCCTGCTGACATCACCTTTATGTTCATCTATTCTTCTCTATCTCTATTCTTGTCCTCCTCTGTATATTAAACATACACCATGATTCTAGAGATGTCCATTCTGGGAATCAAAAAGGCTGCCTTGCACTCTTTCTGCACATGTCTGCCCAAACCAGACACGAACTTCTTCATCTTGGCCCTCATGTCTTGGACTATCTCTAGAGCATACCTGAATAGCTTAATAAACTTAAGGCTATACTCCTTCACAGTCATCCCTTCTTGCTTCAGGTTCACAAACTCATCCACCTTTGCCTCCCTCTACTCTTGAGGAAAGAAATGGTCAAGGAAAGTGGCTTCAAACTCTTCCATTCTGCAAGATCTGCATTCTCACCCCTATTCTCCTCCCATTGGTTGTACTACACATTACCAACGTCCTTCAACTGGTAGAAAGCAACCTTAACTCCCTCTACCTCATCATCATGCATAACTTTTAGGACCTTTTATATTTCATCAATAAAATTCAGCGGGTCCTCCTCCACCTTCGACCCCGTATACACTGGCAGGTTCATCCTCAAGAAGTCTTTAAGTCTGGTGGCAAATGAGGGTTCCTGTGAGCTAGAACTCAGAGCTTGAGAACCTCAGCTATTACCCTAGGAGGCTACCAACTGAGTCAACATGGTGATGGCTCCCCTAAATTCTGCCTCGGTGCTGGGAGCTGGCTGGGGGTGCCTGTTAGCCTCTATCTGAACTAGGGCCTCTGGTTGGGTGTTCTCAGTAGCTGGGCTGAGGCATCTCTTTGAGTAACTGTTCTCTTTGGTAGAATTTTTCGTAAATGTGTAAAGCACGAGTTAAATTGCCATTTTCATAAAGTTAAACTTCATGGCATGAACTCAAATCATGGAAGAAGGGTAACACTTCCTAATGTCCTATAGCCTCCTGCTTAAGAAGTGTGGTGCATAACACACCTATAAACAAGACTTTACTAGACACGACTTCTTAGACTCCTTAGGATACTCGAACTATGTGCTTTGATACCAAGTATGTCACACCCCGGGAGGGTACCCTAGACGTAATTGACACTCGGAGACCATTGCTAGCCCCCAAATGAACCACCAAGTCTCATTGCATTCGTTCAATTAATTCACTTGCAAAAGATATTAAGAAATTAAGAAGACTATCAGTGGACTATAAGACTAGCACAATCACTATCATATAGAGTACGAAGGAAAGAGCAACTCAATTGTAATAAAGAATGAGGAAAACAATTTCAACATCAATTATCAACTGTATATGTCTATGAAGCCTCTATAGCTATCTTCTAAGAAGGTACCATGATAGGCCATGGCTACCACAGTCTAACTCAAAATAGATAAAAAGATAAATATGTCCTTCAAAATCAAGGGATAACTCACCAAGTCTCTGTCTAGGGATCTGTGAACCTCAACGATTAGCCTGCTGAAGTCTCTATCTACAGAATCTGCATCATAAAATAATGCAATGTCGAAGGAGCATTAGTACGTGGAATGTACTGTATGTAATATAGGCTAAAGTAAATAACATTAGCTATATAATATATAATAGCATCAGCTCACCAATCACTCAACCTTAACTCAGAGTAAGGAACATGACTTTACCATATCACTATCCATCAAGACATCACACTATCACATCAATCTCAAAGTACTATCAACATGAATCCTGTTGGGGAGTTTCTATAACTGATAATCACCATGTATGAGCCAATGATAATGCAATGAAGAGATGTCATTGCCACATCTACCCAGTACCTTGCCAGGGTAAAGGATGAGTCTGTCAGGGATCCCAAAGAAATCTATCAAGCCCTCCGTGGGACAAAGAAAACATTCACTTTCACAGTACAATCCTCTCCTATATTTGTGAAACGACCCCAAAAGTGCCCGAAAATATGCCTCAGAATGCCTAGAATTTTAAATTCTATATATCTCAAAATCCATGTATGATACCAAAAATTTCACTTCATATTCTTGTTCAAGGGGTCAAAACTTGGGGGAAAAGACTTTAACCCCGATTTTAGAGTGAAAGATTAGCAATTATGAAATTTCAAGAATGCAATTTCCAGTGAGCAATCCGCTTCCTCCATGCGACATGCACCTGTATAAAAGGTGTCTATTATTTTTTAAGTTGGTCCAAGACTTCTAAGTTTTGGGCCTAAGTGTTTCTAAATGTGTTTTTATCTATACTTAGCCATATTTCATCGTCATATCATCCTAAACATTCCGCAATACTCACTCAAACACTTAGCCATATTTTCCACTCCTAAATTTAAGTCTTAAACCCTCATCCAAGGCTAAGGTTTTCCTTCAAGGTTCTTCTTCAAGCTTCAAATCTCCATCTCCAATCTTCACCAAGATTATCTCCAAGCTAAGATATGTGGGTTTCTTTCATGGGTTCCTTTCACCCATGATACCCAAGCCTTCTTTTACTCAAATTGCATGATTTAAAGTTGATTTATAAACAAGTCTTGCTTATTATGGAATTCATTGTATACTATATTAAAGCTATGTGAAATTGTAACTGTTTTTCTATGTTTTGAGCTATAAATCTTGAATCTATTGTAAGATTTGATGAGTGGTTTTGATGTATATTGTATGAGGGTGTTGCAAGGTAAGGATTGATGGTTTTACAATGCATTTTATTACATGATTTAACCTCTATATTTCATGGTTTTATACTAACACTACGCACCCTCTTAAATATTTGATAAAATATTCGGATGTAGTTTCTTGAAGGATTGAAGGTCCAAAGTATGAGATATAATATGATTGATGTTATGATGATGAAAGGAGCTTATGTATATGATATAATCTATATAAAATGTTGCATTAGACCATGAAAGATCTGGGGGGACTAAGAGCCCGGATAACCTTGTCGAGGGGTTTGTACCTTGATAACTGAGGTTGGGGTTTGTACTCATCATGCATGTGAGAGGTTTATACTTTGTTACTAGGGTCATAAGGTGAAATTATCATCAACCATATGAGGGATTTGTACCACACCACCAGGATGATGGGGTGACACAAACATCAACCAACCAAGGGGTTTGTACTTTGAAAATCTAGCTTGGTCTCTTGTACACGTATGATATCCTATATGAGCATGAGTTACTTATGTATTGATTATATATGCTATATTATTATATTATGTCTATTGCCTATGTTATACATTTTGGATTAAGGTGCCTATCTCTTGTTGCATTGCATCCTACATACTTAGTACATTCAAACATACTAATGCATACTCTTGCCTACATGATATCACTATATAGGAATCGGTGCCCAAGTTGATCCTCCTTCTCTATGTGGCTAGATCAGTACTACTCAAGCTTGTTGGTGAGACCTCCACTTCTGGGACCTTAGTCTATGTTTCTCTTATTATATATTGAGACATTCTTCTTTATGTTCTATTTTGACTATGAGGGTAAGCCCGATTGCTATTTCTTGGCCCCTGCTCTTATCTATGTATTAGAGGTCTTTGTTAGACATGATATGTAATTATGATATGAGCTTTGACTCTTGTCTCTTGATAATGACATTTATGCAAGCATTCCCATTAGCCCCTTTAGCGCTATTCTTACTCTTTATGTCTTTTATATGCTTTCGCGACCAATGATGTGTAATAATAAGTTAAGACGCTTGTTTGGGTTCTTTTGGGTCCCCCATTTATTGTGTCACGTCTAGACCCTAGGCTTGGGTTATGACAAACTTGGTATTAGAGCACTAGGTTGATAGATCCTAAGAGTCCAATACACCATGTCGATTAGAGTCCTATTGATGGTTGTGAAGCCCGCCATGACTATGTATAAGAGTTTATGAGACATTTTAGGAAATGTTTCCCTTCTTCATGTTCTAAGTTGTGCTATAGAGTTGTGGTAAGTTCCCTCCCTCAGTGAGGGTGATAGAGGTTAATATTCGGCATTTTAGGAAATGTTTCCCTTCTTCATGTTCTAAGTTGTGCTATAGAGTTGTGGTAAGTTCCCTCCCTCCAATGATTGTTCTTTGCTATGGTAGATCATGCCAAATACTAGAGAAAAAAGGGCCCAAACTCCCGAGGAAAAACCTACCAATGGTGATTTCCGGGATACCTTCACTAGGCTTGCCCAAGTTATGGCCAACCAAGTCAATCAAGGGGCCCAAGCCCCTCATGCTACCACCTTGGGAGCTAGGGTAATGGACTTCATGAGGATGAATCCTCTGGTGTTCTATGGGTCAAATTACAAGTGGAGCAAAAAGCAGACAGGAAATAAAGACGGATGCAAACTTATCAAAAAATTGGATGCAAAAGTTT
>DF358517.1:3904-25827 GCA_000787875.1 Solanum virginianum
ACTCACATAAGTCCACAAGAACATATTTTAAACCAACAATGCACAAGAATAACAATTTGCCACAAATTGGGTTCATAAAAGCTTAGTTTTCACAAACTTAAAATTCACACAATAAGCTTCATTCTCAAATAATCAACCACATTTTCTTGGCTACTCAATCATAATAACGCCATCTAATACAATAGAAACCATTAATTTAGCTCAAATGATGAAGAATCAAAACTTACCTCAAAACCCTTTCCAAGAATTCAAATCTTCACCCACGAGTTTCTACGGGTTTTTTGGACCAACCAAACCTTCTACGAGTCTTGGGAGATTCCTTATACCAAGCTCCAAGCCTTAGAATTGAAGAAAGAATCAAAAATGCAGAAAAATTTGAAGGTTACTGTAGCAACAGTGAACGGATTCACTGTAGCAGGCAGAAGTTCTTGGGCACTGTTCACTCGCCTCACTTTTTTTTCTAAGTATAGAATATGTTGCTCATCCTTGTATATATAAAGCATATAGCATTGATCACCATAGTACTAAAATGCAAAAGTACGGGCTCTAACAATAGGTATCGCAACAAGTCCCACGACTACCTGACTGTAAAATAAAATAAAATAACTGGACTAACTAACTAGAGCCATCTGAAAGTGAAGAAGTCTCACCAACTACTACTGGGAAGCTATCTTACTAAATATTTGTTATCATGAGTACCTGAATCTGCATCATAAAATGATGCAATGCCAAAGAATATCCGTACGTGAAATGTACTATAAGTAAAATGACCAAAATAGGAAAGCTTAGGATAAAATGCTCAAATTATAAAGTTAAGGTAGAAAATAACTCAATAATATAAGTAATTCAAAATAAGTAAAACATCTGATTTAATGCATAAAAATAAAACTCAGTCTGTATCTGAAAATAATATATATTTTAGCTGGGGAGTTTCTGTAACCGACAACCATCACTATAAGCATCATGATGATATAATGTCTTGCCCACATCGCTAGAGCCATCCAATACCTTGTCAGGGTAGGGGATGAAGCTGAACTTATGGATCCATCTAAATTGGGTCATCTCAGTGGCATATAAAGGTTATACATTTGGTACAATCCTATCAAATGCTGGCTACGTAGTTTATAGAGTTAGAGTTCTGAACTCATTGTGAGACCCCATAACTCTATTCTCATATGTACTTATGTTTCAAGTCTCATTCTTATATGTAAGAAGTGGATTAGGGTCATAAGAGACCTCTAGTACTTAGTCGAGTTCAATACTTTCCTATAAATTGAGTTTTTAGTGTTGGATTATACAAAGATCAACTTTAAATGATCATAGATCTTAGCACACAAAGAATTAGGTTCTCATAACCTACCAATTGAAATCTATTTGAATTATCTTTCCAACGCAACTGATTTCACCTTATTTGGAGTTCGAAGTCAAAAGTTATGATCATTTTACTGAAAACTGCCAAAGTAGAGTTGTACATACAAAATCTAATACGAGCCATAGATTAAAGTATGCCCCGCCCCTTCTACTAACTCATGGAAAAAATTCTTGAAAATTTATTTTTTGGTCCCAGACATTACGAACCACTATAGGTCATAGAAACTTTTATGGGCCGTAGATTGGGCTCGTTGAAGTGATCCAGAGACCCTGAAATTTGCCCAAAAGTTTATAAAAGGGTCCTTACGGGCCGTGGAAGTTTCTACGGGCCATAGATAGGCCCGTAGACGACTTTTGACAACTTTTAAGAAAGGTTATTTCAGTTTTTTCTCACCCTTTGAAAGACTAAACCTGGCATTTTTACACTTAAATAAAACCCTAAACATGTCAGACAACAATGTTATGCTAAAACACCCTTTCCAACTTAGAGCAAGGTTTCAAGGGAGAAAAAGGCCAGAATTTGAAGGTAATCTCGTGAATTCCCCCAAGCTGTTCTAAGACTTAAAATTACCACATATATAAGGCTAAGCATAACATGGATTATGTGAATCCATGTGCCCATAACCCAAATTGATGGAGTTGTGAGTGGATTGAGTCTCCTATGAATGTTTCTTGAAGTTTTTATTTTAAATTCTAATGTATTTCTACATAATCTTGCATGAATTACTATTTTTATGAATTAAATACTTGAAATAGATGATTTTGCCATAGAACATGAACCCTAGCATGAATTCTTATTATTTTTACATATATTATTTAAATAAACATGCATGAGTATAATTTGAGCCTAAAGAGCCTATGGAATCCCTAATGCTTTAAATTTACTTTTATTTCCTAAATGTTATGAGTTAGAATGATGCATGATAGAGTCTCTATGAGTCAATAGATAATTCTTAAAAGAATTAACTAAAGAGTTGATAGTTGATATGATGAATTGGGTTGACAAATATCCACTGAGACTAGTTGATTGAGAGTAATTGTCTTATGAGCATTGAGTCTTGGGAGGAGTATCGACCACCGAATTGAGTATGAGTAAGTATAACTCAAACTCAATAACTACATCATCAAACATAGGAGAGGGGTGAAATCGTTAAGTCGGGTGTTCCTCTTGATAGGTCCCTAAAATAATAGAGGACTTGGTTGATTAGATCCATTGTGGATCTATTTGTTCATTACCTTGGAAACTACTAAATAGTTGTGGTAACATCAATGAGATTATTGTACAATCACTGTCTCATAAGTAATTATTGTTGGATAACAGAAACTCCCAGATAGGTTCCATACTGATAGTACTCTGACTTGATTGGATCAGACTGATTTACATTGTATTGATTGCTCATTATCTACTCTTCATTCTTGCTTTAGATAGACATTTTACATCTTGATTGAGCATTTTTGAGTTTTTGTTATTCTACCTATATTTGTTTCACTCAGCTATTTTACATACTCATATATTCCACGTATTGACGTCCTTTTGGGCCTGCATCATGCATCTTTTCATGATGTAGAGATAGGTGTTAGTGATCATCAATAGGCGCATCGTTGAGGATCTAATTGCATCCAGTTGATTGGTGAGTCCTTCCATACTTCCGAAGGATACTCATTTAAATTTCATCTAGCTTAAGTTAGTACTTTATTTCCTTTGATTTAGGTAGCCATGTCCTGTTATGGTACCATCTAGACAACTTAGATAGAGGCTTCATAGACTAGATTTGAGATTGATGACTTGGATATAGTCTGACTTGTTTCTTTCATACTAGTCCTATTGATTTGTTTTGATTACCTTTAATTGAGATTCTCCACCTTTATTAATATTTAGTCTTCCACTGATATGATAATTGTGTATTATATGAATGTGATGAGGCCAAGTGGTTCACTTGTAGACTAGCAATAGTCTCTGAGTGTCGGTCACGTCTTGGGTACCCTACCAAGGCGTAACAAACTTGGTATTAGAGCATAAAGTTCAAGAGTTCTACGGAGTCTATGAAGCTGTGTCTAGTAAAGTTTTGTTTATAGGTATGTTGTGTACCAACTTTATAAGTACGAGGCTATAGGACATTAGGAAGGGTTACACTTCTTTCATATTCTGACTTCTGCTATAGAGTTAAACTCTATGAAAGCTCTCTTCTAACCCGTGCCTTACACATTTGCAGAATTGTGACCATGCCTCCAAGAAGAGCTGTTAGAGAAAGAGGGAATTCGGCTAGACAGAATGTTTACCTACCTAATCTCCAAAATCAGGATGAACCCATAAACCCAGCTATTTCTGAACAACTACCATAGGCTGAAATCTCGAATTCTGATCTCCACCAGTCCATCTAGACCTTATCCCAGGCTATGACTACACCTTCTACTAGATAAGGAGCAGGTAGACAAGATGCGTAGGACACATCTAGAGTTCAAGAATTTTGAGGCTGAACCCACTCGAGTTTACAAGGTCTACGCTCATTGAGGATCCTAAGGACTACATTGACTGTCACAATACAAGTCTAGGGCCTAGATGTGACACGACAAATGAGAACCCCAAGGAAACCAAAAAAGCCTCTTAGTATATCAATTACACATCCTTGGTTACGGGAGCAAAGTAAGCAACAACAAGAATATAAATAAGGGAAAAAGGGACTAAGGGAAGTTTTAATATTAATAAAGCATAAAGAGTCAAAGCTCAAAGCATAAGTACATCAATTGTTCCAACAACACCTCTAAATATGGATTGGAGTGGGGGCAAGACACTCTTGGGGCTCACCCTCATAATGTCATATGTTTAACATCAAGAAGTCTTAAAATAACAAGAATGTAGATAGTGTCCTCGAACTTGAGGACTCACCAAGCTTGTCTTTGAAGAATCTCACTAGCCTCATGGAGGATGGTCAAGAGGAGTTCCATTCCCTACATGGTGATATCTTGTAGGAAAAAGTATGCATTAGTATGTTTGAATGTACTACATATGTAGGATGTAATGCAACAAGACATAAGCTAATATAATCAAAATGCATAGTAATAGGCAATAGATAAGCATAATCTCAATATGGCATGCATGATCAATGCTTGAAGTAAGACATGCTTGTAAATCATTCAACTTGCGTAGAACATAATACATGTGTGGGAAGAGACCTCAACTGACATAGAGTAAGACCAAGCGAGCTATAACTTGGAATTTTGATGATTACCCCTCATCGATAAAGAGGTGGTCTACTTGCCAAGGTAAAACATACTTCACCTTATGGGAGCCCGTCCCATTTTGGAAAAGTAACCTTCCTTATAGGAGCCCATCCCATTTCGAAAAGGATTTCATGAGAAACTTCATCTTATGAGAGCCCATCCCATTTCAAAAAGAATTTCAAGAGAAATTGTACTAAATGGATCCACTAGTGTAGCAAGGGAATAACATAATCCTATGTTGGCACATAGTTCAAGAAAAGAGAACAAACCCTCCATCCATCAGTTCTAAGTCTAATCCCATGAAATATTTATGATAATCATACTCTAATAAATTGCAATAAATATGGAGTCATGACATAAGTAGCTCTTAAACATACTTAAGCTCTAATGGTGAGCCTAACTTGAAACATGAGAATAGATCATCATTATACATTACCCTTGCATTAAAATCAAAGGCTCACAAGAGGTGAAATATTGAAAATAGGGCTTAATTTCGTACTTGCATAATCATAGATAGTTTCATGAACTCATAACATACTTGATAGCCCATATTCATCATGAAGTCACTTGACTTGTAAAACATGTACATATCTTGAGAATTCATCACACGGCATTTTATCAAACACTTAGTGGGTGTGTAATGCTTGTTCAAAATCATACAATTCAAGAGTGAAATCATGTGAGAAAACTCAATACAAATTAACCCACCAACATATTGCAAAGCACTCACGTGAGATACGCTGAAATTTATCATCAAATCTTAATGCAATTAACCCACCAACATATTGCAAAACTCTCATGTAAAAATACTTTGAAATCTATCACCAAATCTCATAATAGATCATAGCTTCATAGCTCAAAACATACATAGTTTCAATAGACAAAACCGAACTCATAGTAGAAGCTTGAGATAGATAAACATACACCTTTAATCAACATTTCATAAAATCCCAATATATTTCATGCTTATAATCCATAATAAAAGATACCATAGATAATACAACTTAAAAATATGTAATTTTCATAAGATAGGAAGATTGGAAACCATGGGTGAAAGGACCAATTGGTTGAAACCCACATACCTTAGACTTGAGTTTTCTTGGTGTAGACTTGAAACTTGAATGGAGTTCTTTAGATCGGAATTAAGGTTGATACACTTGAATTTGGAGAAAATATTTACTTAAATTTGGAGGAAATATTTGGTTAAGTGTTAGAGAGGGCTTTGGAAGGGTCTTGAGTGATATAGAGGTGAAAAATGACTAAGTATAGGTGTTTTTACACATAGGTGGGTATGGGGCTATGGCCCCAAGGCCTTGGGCTGAAATGAAAGACTAAGAAAAATATAACATTGGTCTGTGTCAGGTTGCGACACAGACCTATTGCGCAGGCCCAGTTTGTACTGCTCCGCGCCCCTGGTGCATCGCTGCAGGGTATAGACTGACACTAGATAAGGAAATTTTATGAAAATTATTTTTCTCTATGGGTCCTCTAAAATTGGAGTTATACCTATTTACCACTCAATTTTACCCCCTGATTATGAATATGAAGTCGAATTTCTGGTATCATTCATGAATTTTGAGATATATAGAAATTACGAATATGGGCATCTCCGAGGCATATTTTTGAGCATTTTTGGGGCGTTTCAATATCTCCTCCTTGGGAACATTCGGCCCCGAATGTCAAAGAAATGTACATAAGAGAAGTAATTATGAAGAATTCAGCCCATTATGAATGCAACAAATGCATTTAAACATCATTTTCAAAAATCTCAACATGAGTATCAAAATCACCATAAACTTGTCAACATAAACATGGATGCATACAAAATGACATAAGGGCTGAAAATTAAGACTTGAAATCATATAGGGGACCCAAATTAATACCTTAGGCTTGAGTAGGGTGGAATAGATATGGATATTGCTTTCTCATATCCGTGTCGGCTTCCCATGTGGCACTTTCAACTTGTTGGTTCCTCTAAAGGACCTTAACGGAAGTCACATTTTTGTTTCTCAACCTCTTCACTTGTCTATCCAAAATATCCACCAAGATTACCTCATAAGCCAAATTATCTTCAACAACACCCATAACGTACAAAGGCATTATAGCATTAGGGTCACCTGCAAACTTTCTCAACATGGAAGACCGGATGAACCATGTCCATCTCCATAGGAAATTCCAACTCATATGCAACCTTACCAATCCTCCTCAAAACTCTATAAGGATCCATAAACCTTGGGCTTAATTTCCCTTTCTTACCAAATTGGACCACACCTTTCATATGTGAGACTTTCAAGTAAACCCAATCACCAACCTTAAACTCAAGATCTCTTCTCCTCACATAGGAATAGGACTTTTGTCTTCTTTAGGCTATTTTCAATCTCTCCCTAATCAACCTCACCTTTTCCAAGGCTTCCATGACAAAATCCAGACCTAACAAAGCTATCTCTCCCACCTCAAACCATCCAACCAGGGACCTACAACGCCTACCATAAAAGAGCCTTAAAAAGAGCCATACCAATGCTTGAGTGGTAGCTATTATTGTAAGAAAATTCAATAAAGGGAAGATGTTCATCCTAACTAACCATAAACTCCAAAACACAAGCTCTAAGCATATCCTCAAGAGTTTGGATAGTCCTCTAGGCTTGACATCCGTTTGAGGGTGGAAGGTCATGCTAAGCTTTACCTTGGCACCAAGACCTCTTTAAAAAGACCTCCAAAAGTGAGATGTGAATTGAGCACCACGATTCGAAATGATAGACAAGGGTACCTCATGCAACTAACCAACTCATGAATGTACAATTTGGCATAATCTTTGGCATCATAAGTAGTTTTGGTCGGTAAGAAGTGAGCTGACTTTGTCATTATATCCATAACAACCCAAATAGAATCAACATGCTTTCTATTCTTAGGCAACTCAACCACAAAATCTATGTTGATTTCCTCCAAATTCCAAGTAGGAATATCTATATCTTGGGCTAGCCCACCAGACCTTTGATGTTCGGCTTTAACATATTGATAATTGCGACACCCGAATATAAACTTAGCAATATCTCTCTTCATACCACCACACCAAAACACCTCTCTTAAATCTCTATATATCTTTGTAGAACCGGGGTGAATAGAATAGGATGAATTATGAGCCTCATCTAAAATCTTTTTTCCCAAGTCATCATCACTATGCACACACAATCAAGATCTTATTTTGCCTGTACCTCTTCAATCAAGGACGAGTTAGAACCATCAACAATCACTACACTACCATTATAAACTTCTTCCAACCTAACTCCCAACCTATCCAACCAATGGACCTCTCTAGCCACCTTCTTGCCACTATCATCAACATGAGCTAGGCTACCCATAGACTCCCTACTTAAAGCATCGGCCATAACATTAGCTTTGTCAGGGTGATAATGCACACTCATATCATAATATTTTAGGAGTTCTAACCACCTTATTTGTCTCAAGTTGAGATCTTTTTGGGTGAACACATATTGGAGACTCTTATGATCGGTGAACACATCATCATGAACCCCATACAAGTAGTGATGCCAAAATTTCAAAGAAAATCTTATGACTGCCAATTCAAGATCTTGGGTGAGATAATTCTTCTCATGTACCTTAAGTTGTCTAGAACGTTATCACCTTACCACTTTGCATCAAAATACATCCTAAACCAATTCTTGAGGCATCACAATATACAACAAACCCTTCCAACCCTTCTGATAGACCCAAGATAGGAGCGGAGACAAGCTTATCTTTCAAAGTTTGGAAACTCTTTTCACACTCATCTGTCTACATATCTTTCACTTTATTTTGTGTCAATTTAGTCATAGGATAAGCAGTAGAAGAGAAGTCATTCACAAACCTCCAGTAATAACTCGCCAAGCCTAAGAAACTTCTAATGTCCAATGGAATCAAAGGTCTAGGCCAATTTCTAATCACCTCCATCTTCTTAGGATCCACCTTAATGCCATCACCCAACACCACGTGACTTAGAAAAGCAATCTCTTTCAACCAAAACTCACATTTCTCATATTTAGCATACAACTTCTCCTTCCTCAAGATTTGGAACACCACCCTTAAGTGATCCACATATTCCTACTCACTATAGGAATAGATCAAGATATCATCAATAAAACCACCACAAATAAGTCATGGTAGGATTTAAAGACCCTATTCATAAGATCCATAAAAATAGCTGGTGCATTGGTCAACCCAAAAGACATGACCACAAACTCAATGTGCCTATACCTAGTCCTAAAAGTCATCTTGGGAATGTCACACTCCCTCACTTTTACTTGGTGATACCCGGACCAAAGATCAATCTTAGAGAAGTGACTAGCCCCTTGAAGTTGATCAAAATAGTCATCAATCCTTAGTAGAGGGTACTTGTTCTTTGTGGTGATTCTATTAAGTTGCTAGTAATCAATGGACATTCTAAGAGAACCATCTTTCTTCTTCATAAACAATGCCGGTGCACCCCGAGGTGATTTACTAGGCCCTATAAAACCCTTCTCCAACAAATCTCTTAATTGTTATTTCAGCTCCTTCAACTCCGTGGGGCTATACGGTAAGGGGGAATAGAAATGGGTTGAGTATCAAAAAGGAGTTTTATACCAAAATCTATTTCCTTTTGGGGAAGAACACCGGGAAGCTCATCGAGAAAGACATCAAGAAGCTCATTAACTACCGGAACTAACTCTATAGGAAGGACTTTGGAATCAGCATCCTTAACCCTTACAAGATGATAGAAACATCTCTTGTAAATTAACTTTTGAGATTTAAGACAAGAAATGAATATACACTTGGCAACCACATCACAATTTTCCCACTCAAGAACAGGTTCATTAGGAAATTAGAATTTTACTCTACGAGTTCTACAATCAATAGAAGCATAATATGCATGCAACCAATCCATCCCAAGAATGAAATCAAAATCCACCATATCTAATTCAACAAAATCATAAGGCAAAATTTTATGCAATATAGACACGGGATAATTTCTATAGACTCTTTTAGCAGCAATGGACTCATCAAAGAGGGTAGACACTTCATAAGGTTCACACAATAATTCAGGACTAACATAGAGCATTTTAGCAACAAAAGGAGTAACAAAAGAAAGAGTGGCTGAAACGACCCCAAAAGTGCCCGAAAATGTGCCTTAAAAGTTCTCGGAGTCATAATTTCTATATATCTCAAAATTCGTGCATTATATCAAACATCTGACTTTGCATTCTTGATCAGTGGTTCAAATTGAGTGGGAAACCCAATTTAAGAGTAAATAATTAGCAATTTCATTTTTCATAATTTTTCTAATCCAGAATTGATCGCGATAGTGTCACGATGCGCAGCTATCGCGAACATATATTATTTTTCCTCCATGATAGGGTCACATTATGGACTAGATAAGGACCTATGTATTTTGTTGCTAGTAATTTTTATCTCAGTCCAAGGCTTTTGCGTCTTTGGCCTAAGTGTTTCCAAACGTAAAAATACCTATACTTAGCCATATTTCACCCTCATATCATTCAAAACATTCATCGATACTCATTCGAATACTTAGCCAATATTTTATCTCCTAAATTTAAGTCTCAAACTCATCTGGATCTCAAGGTTCTCATTCAAGCTTCAAGTCCGATCTTCATCAATCTATTCTCCAAATATAAGGTATGTGGATTTCTTTTATGGATTTCTTTCACCCATGATACCCAAGCTTCCTTTTCTTAAATATTGCATGATTTAAAGTTAATTTACTCATGGGTCTTATTTATTATGAAATTCACACTCGCCAAATATTTGATAAAATGTGCAATTATAGATTCTTGAGTAATCGAAGGCCCAATGCATGTCTTATGAGTTGAATGATTTTATGATGATGAAAGGAAGGTTTATTTATGATGATTATATGATGATGAAAGGGATGTATATATATATGATGATGAAAGGAATGTATGCATATGATATTATCTCTGTAGTGTTAGGAATAACCAAGCCTCACTTCGGAGGTTATAGGCCCGGGTAACCTTGTTAAGGGGCTTATACCTTGATTGCCTTACTCGGGAGGTGGCAGGCTGGTGCAACCTTGTTGGGGGTTCGTACCCATCAACCTTGTTGGGAGGTTTATACTCCATCAACCTCATGAAGGGGTTTGTACCTCATGTGCCTCTCCAAGGAGGTGGTAGGCCATGGATTGCACTAAGAATGGTCACTTCTTACACATGTATTATGTCTATATAAGCATGATTTTACTTCAAGTATCATTCATACATACCATATTGCTATATGTCTATTCATTGTCTATGATATGCATTTTGACTATGGTACTTATCACTTGTTGTATTGCATTCTACATACTTTGTACATTTAAATGCACTAATGCATACTCTATGCGTACATGATGTTACCATATAGGAACTGAAGCCTCACTTGAACATCTTCATCCACGTGGTTAGTACGCTTCTACTCAAGCTTGTTGGTAAGTCCTCTATTTTGGTGATGTTTCTTATGATCTCTTACTATGTTCTAGAACTACCTTTCTTTTATGTAAATATTCACTATGAGGGTGAGCCTGGTTGCTTGTCTTGGCCTCCGCTCTTATCTATGTATTAGAGGTATTATTGGACATGTCATGTGTAATGTTATGAGCATTGACTCTCTCTTGACATTTGTTGTTATGATATGAATTATGTTCCTTAGCCCTAGTTATCCCTATTTCTGCTCTTTGTTTGCTATTTTATTGCTTTCACAACCAAGGATGTTTAATGATGTTCTAAGAGGCTTGCTTGGGGTCCCTTTAGGTTCCCCTTACTGTGTATAACGTCTAGGCCCTATGCTTGGTTTATGAAAAACTTTGTATCAGAGCACTAGGTTTTTAAATCCTTGGAGTCCAACACATCGCGTCAATTAGAGTCTTGTTCATGGTTTTGTTCTGCACCACAACTATAATCTAGAGGCTATAAGGTGTTTAGCAAATATTTCCCTTCTTCTTACTCTATGTTATGATGTAGAAGACACTTCATAAGGTTCACACAATAATTCAGGACTAACATAGAGCATTTTAGCAACAAAAGGAGTAACAAAAGAAAGAGTGGCTGAAACGACCCCAAAAGTGCCCGATTGAAGTAAGGTTTTAACCCCTAACGATGGTCCTTTGTTATGCTAGATTATGCCTAACACGAGAGGGAGGAGAGCTCGCACACCCGAGGAGCAACCGACTAATGGAGAGCTTCGAGATGCTCTCATTTTTCTTACACAAGTTGTGGCTAATCAAGCCAACCAAGGGGCCCAAACCCTTCATGCTCCTACACTAACATCTCGGGTGAGAGACTTCATGAGAATGAATCCCCCAAAATTCTGGGTCAAAGGTGAGCGAGGACCTCAAGAGTTCATTAATGAGGTCTATAAGATTTTGGCTTTTATGGGTGTGAGGTCAGAGGATATGGTGGAGTTGGCGGCCTACCAACTCAAAGGGGTAGCATAAATATGGTACAATCAATAGAAGGAAGAGAAAGGAGTCAACTATGTGGTACTTTGGGAGGAGTTCAAGGTGGCCTCCTTAATTAGTTCTTCCCCCTTGAACTTAGGAAAGCTAAGTTAGTGGAATTTATGAATTTGAGACAAGGGTCTGTGAGCATGAGGGAGTATGCCCTTAAGTTAAACCAGCTTTCAAAATATGCTCCACACTTGGTGGCTGACTCAAGATCTAGGATGAACAAATTTATGATGGGTGTTTCCAACTTAGTTAGTGAGGAGTCCCGATCTACCATATTGATTAGTGACATGGACTTATCATGCTTGATGACTTATGCTAAACAAATAGAGGATGAGAAATTAAAGAAAATGAGGGGTCACGAGGCCAAGAGGGCCCATTTTGAAGGAAAGTTCCCAAAGGATGGCTACTTCCATCAAGGCCAAGGGTCTTCTTATAAGATGGTTGCCAAAGATTTTCTAAGGGCCCGAGGTGTTGGAGGTGTGGTTCCTTATGGTAGGTGTTCAAAATGTGGTAAGGGTCATAGTGCCCCATGCTTGAGGGATAAAAATACTTGATATGGTTATGGGGAAGTTGAGCATAAGGTGATAGATTGCGCTCGAAATTGCAACAAGGGTAAGAAGGTTGGTCTGCAAGGTACTAATATGATTCCTTTGGGAAGAGGTGGTTGACAAGATGGTGCCCCAAGACACAATTGATTTTATGCTCTACATGGGAGGCAAGGGGTTGAGGAGGTTCTCGATGTCGTCATTGGTATGTTGAAAATCTTTGATTTTGATATTTATGTATTGATTGATCTGGGTGCCACTCTTTCTTTTGTTACCCTCTTTATTGCCAAAAAGTTTCATGTTGACCCCGAGTTATTGTGTGAGTCATATGAGGTATCTCCTCCTATTGGCATATCTATTATTGCTAGTAAGGTCTATAGAAATTATCCCATTTGTATCTTGCATAAAATATTGTCTTGTGATCTTGTTGTGTTGGATATGGTTGATTTTGATGTCATTCTTGGGATGGATTTGTTGCATGCATACTATGCTTCTATTGATTGTAGAACCCATAGGGTCAAGTTTCAATTCTCAAATGAATCCGTCCTTGAGTGGGAGAGTCATGATGTGGTGGTTAGGGTAGGTTCATTTCTTGTATTAAAGCCCGTAAATTGATCTCTAAGGGGTATCTTTACCATCTATGAGGGTTAGGGATGTGGAATCAAAGGTCCTTCCCATAGAGTTAGTTTCGATAGTAAATGAGTTCCTTGATGTCTTTCCAGATGACCTTCCCAGTGTTCATCCCGAAAGGGAATAGATTTTTGTATAGATCTCCTTCCCAATACTTAACCTATTGCTATTCTCCCTTACCGTATGGCCTCGACGGAGTTGAAAGAACAATTGAGGGACTTATTGGAGAAAGGATTTATTAGGCCTAGCCAATCTCCTTGGGATGCATCGATGTTGTTTGTGAAAAAGAAGGATAGGTCCTTTAGAATGTGTATTGACTACCGGTAACTTAATATGGTCACTATTAAGAATAGGTATCCTCTTCCAAGGATTGATGATTTGTTTGACCAATTGCAAGGGGTTAGCCATTTCTCTAAGATTGATCTTTGGTCCGGGTATCATCAAGTGAAGGTGAGGGAGTGTGATATTCTCAAGACGGCCTTCTAGACTAGGTATAGACATTATGAGTTTGTTGTGATGTCTTTTGGGTTGACCAATGCACCAACAGTCTTCATAGACCCTATGAATAGGCTTTTTATACCCTACTTTGATTCATTTTTTATGGTATTCATTGATGATATTTTGTCTATTCTCGTGGTGAGGAGGAGCATAGGGCTCATTTGAGGGTTATGTTGCAAAGATTGAGGGAAGAGAAGATATATGCCAAGTATGAGAAGTGTGAATTTTGGTTGCGGGCGGTTGCCTTCCTAGGACATATGGTGTCGGAGGATTGTATTAAGGTGGATCCTAGAAAGATAGATGTGATTAGAAATTGGCCTTGACCATCGACCTCGTCGGATATTAGGATCTTCTTGGGCATAGTGGGTTATTATCGAAGATTTTTGAGCAGGTTCTCTTCTATTGCTTCTCCTATGACTAAATTGACTCAAAAGAAGGCCAAGTTTGCATGGATGAATTAGTATTAGAGGAGCTTCCGAACATTGAAAGATAAGCTTGTGTCCACTCCTATTTTGTCACTACCGGAAAGGCTAAAGGGATTTATTGTATATTGTGATTCTTCTAGAGTTGGTTTAGGTTGTGTTATAATGCAAAGGGGTAAAGTGATAGCCTATGCTTCTAGACAACTCAAAGTGCATCAAAAGAATTATCCTACTCATGATCTTGAATTGGCTGCCATGGTATTTGCATTAAAGATTTGGCGCCATTACTTGTATGGGTGCATGTTGATGTGTTCAGTAATCATAAGAGTCTCCAATATGTCTTCACTCAAAAAGATCTTAACTTGAGGCAAAGGAGATAGTTAAAACTTCTTAAGGATTATGATATAAGCGTGCATTATCATCCGGGTAAGGCTAATGTGGTGGCCGATGCTTTGAGTAGGCTGTCTATGGGTTGCCTAGGTCATGTTGATTGTGATGATAAGGAGATGGCTAGAGAGGTCCATCGTTTGGCTAGATTGGGAGTTAGGTTGGAAGAGGTGGACAATGGTTGTGTTGTTGTTGTTGATAGTTCTAAATCTTCATTGGTTGAGGAGGTGAAAGCTAAGCACAATCTTGATCGCTCCTTTTTGGAATTGAAGGCCTTGGTTAGTGATGGGAACGTGGAGTTTTTCTCCCAAGGGGGAGATGGTGCACTTAGATACCAAGGGGGGTTGTGTGTTCCTTATTTTAATGGCTTGAGAGAGAATTCTTGATGAGGCTCGCAGTTCTTCCTATTCTATTCACCTCGGTTCTACTAAAATGTATAGAGATTTGAGAGAGGTATATCGGTGGGGAGGAATTAAGAAAGATATTACAAAATTTGTTTTCGGTTGCTATAGTTATCAACAAGTCAAAGTCGAACATCAAAAGCTAGATAGCCTAACCCAAGACATAGAGGTTCCTACTTGGAAGTGGGAAGAGATTAATATAGACTTTGTAGTTGGGTTGCCCAAGACTAGGAAGGGCTTTGATTCCATTTGGGTTGTGGTTGATAGGATGATGAAATCAACTCACTTTCTATTGATTAAGACCACATATGGGGCTGAGGAGTATGCTAGGTTGTACATCCATGACTTGGTAAGATTGCATGGGGTTCCTTTATCCATCATATTGGGTCGTGACGCTCAATTTGCTTCACATTTTTGGAGATCTTTCCAAAAGGGTCTTAGTATAAAGGTTAAGCCTAGTATGACCTTTCACCCTCATATGAATGACCAAGCCAAAAGGACCATACCAACCATTGAGTATATGCTTAGATCTTGTGTATTGGATCTTAAGGTAGTTGGGATGATTATCTTTCGTTGATTGAGCTTGCCTACAACAATAGCTATCATTTTAGCATTGGTATGTCTCCTTTTGAAGCTCTCTATGATGGAGATTGTAGATCACCGATTGGGTGTATTAAAATTGGTGAGGTGGCCTTGTTGAGACCAGATCTGGTTATGGAGGCTCTTGAGAAGGTTAGGATGATTAGAGAGAGGTTGAAGACGACTCAAAGTCGCCAAAAGTCCTATGCCAATGTGAGAAGACGGGACCTTGAATTCAAAGTTGGTGATTGGGTATATTTGAAGGTGTCACCCATGAAGGGTGTGGTCCATTTGGTATGAAGGGCAAGTTGAGCCCTAGATATGTGGGCCCTTATAAGGTGATGAGAAGGACTAGTAAGGTGGCTTGCGAGTTAGATTTGCCTAGAGCGATGGAATTGGTTCTTCTGGTCTTTCATATATCCATGTTGAGGAAATGTGTGGGAGACCCTAATGTTATTGTACCTCTTGTTGTGGGTGTTGTTGAAGATAATTTAACTTATGAAGAGGTTCTGATTAAGATTTTGGATAGACAAGTGAAGAGGTTGAGGAACAAGGATATTACTTCCATTATGGTCCTTTGGAGGAATCAACAAGTTGAAAGTGCTACTTAGGAAGCCGAAGTGGACATCCAAAAGTGGTATCCTTATCTTTTCACTCCACTCAAGCCTAAGGTGTCAAACTAAGTACCCTATGTAATTTCAAGTCTAAGTTCAGCCCATGATATATGCGTACATTCATGTTTAGATTGGCAAGTTCATGACGATTTTACACTTATGATGAGATTTTTGAAATGATGTTTAAGTGCATTATTGCATCCTTTTGTGAGCTAAAATTGTCATGTTTATGTCTCTCATATATGTTTCTTTGACATTCGGGGATGAATGTTCCTGAGGGGAAGATGTTGAAACAACCCCAAAGAGTGCTTGAAAATATGCCTCAGAAGTGTCTGGAATCGTAATTTCTATATATCTTAAAATCTGTGCGTGATATCAAAAGTCTGACTTCATATTCTTAATCAAGGGTTCAAATTGAGTGGGAAATGGTTCTAACCCTGATTTAGGAGCAAACCATTAGCAATTTCATTTTTCATAATTTTTCTTATCGAGATTCGATCCGCGATAATGCTGCGACTCACAACTGTCGCAGACATGTATTAATTTTGCCTGCACAATAGGTCTGCATGGCAGACCAAATGTGGACCTGTCTATTTTGTTGCCAGTAATTTTCATCTCGGCCCAATGCTTTTGGGTCTTGGGCCTAAGTGTTCCCAAACATGAAAATACTTATACTTAGTCATATTTCACCCTCATATCATTCAAAACATTTCCCAAGAATCATTCAAACACTTAGCCAATATTTTATCACCTAAATTCAAGTCTCAAACTCATCCAAATCTCAAGGTTCTCATTCAAGCTTCAAGTTTTCATCTCCAATCTTCATCAAGCTATTCTCTAAATATAAGGTATGTGAGTTTCTTCATGGGTTCCTTTCACCCATGATGCCCAAGCTTCCTTTTCTTAAAAAATGCATGATTTAAAGTTGATTTACTCATGGGTCTTATTTATTATGAAATTCACTGTATACTATGTGGGATTTTAGGAAATTGTGACTGTGTTACTATGTTTTAAGCTATGAATCTAAGATCTATTATGAGATTTGATGAAAGTTTTTGATGTATATTGCTTGAGGGCGTTACCGAGTATCTATAAATGATTTTACATTGGATTTTCTAGCATGATAACACTCTTGAATTGCATGTTTTTACATTAGCACTACATACCCGCCAAGTATTTGATAAAATGTCCAGTTATGGATTCTTGAGGAATCAAAGGCCCAATGCATGTCTTATAAGTTGAATAAATTTATGATGACTAAAGGAAGGTTTATTTATGATGATTATATGATGATGAAAGCAATGTATGTATATGATGATCAAAGGAATGTATGTATATGGTATTATCTCTATAGTGTTGGGGATGACCAAGCCTCACTCGGGAGGTTGTAGGCTCGAGTAACCTGGTTAAGGAATTTGTACCTCGATCACCTCGCTTGGGAGGTGGTAGGCCCATGCAACCTTGTTGGGGGTTTGTACCCATCAACCTTGTTGGGGGATTTGTACTCCATCGACCTTGTTTGGGGGTTTGTACTCTATTAACCTCATGAAGGGTTTTGTACCTCATGTGGGTCTCCAAGTAGGTAGTAGGCCTTGGATTGCACTAAGAATGGTTACTCCTTATACATGTATTATGTTCTATATAAGCATGATTTTACTTCAAGTATCATTCATACATACCATATTGCTATATGTGTATTCATTATCTATGATATGCATTTTGATTATGGTACTAATTACTTGTTGAATTGCATCCTTCATACTTAGTACATTCAAACATACTAATGCATATTCTATGCCTACATGATGTCTCCATGTAGGAACCGAAGCCCCACTTAAGCATCTTCATCTACGTGGCTAGTATGCTCTCACTCAAGCTTGTTGGTGAGACCTCTATTTTGGGGACGTTGCTTTTAATCTCTTACTATGTTCTAGAACTACCTTTCTCTTATGTAAATGTTGACTATGAGGGTAAGCCCGGTTGCTTGTCTTGATCCCCGCTCTTATCTATGTATTAGAGGTGTTGTTGGACATGTCATGTGTAATGTTATGAGCATTGACTCTCTCTTGACTCTTGTTTTTATGATATGAATGATATCCCTTAGCCCCAGTTATCCCTATTTCTTCTCTTTGTTTGCTATTTTATTACTTCCACAACCAAGGATGTGTAATGACTTTCTAAGAGGCTTGCTTAGGGTCTTTTCAGGTTTCTTTTGCACCATGTCATGTCTAGGCCCTAGGCTTGGGTCATGACAGTGGCACCCGAGTATGCATACACATCAAAATAAAAACCTTTAACATACCGATGATGAGATCGGGCACCTCATTCACCCCTTGTCCCCCTTGAAGACCATAGAATCTATTTTGCCTTAGTACACCCCCTTGTTGGCCTCCTCTTCCCCTTTGACTTCCAGTTGCACCATTGCCTTGTGGACGACCATCTCCACCTTTGGATTTTGCATAAGGACAATCAATAACTTTGTGGCTAACATCACTACAATCAAAGCATGCATTTGAATTCCTCAAACAAGGACAACTATGATTCTTTTCACACCTTGGACATCTAGACTTTACCATACCTCCATTACCACCTTGGAATCTCTGATTGGACACCATATCTTTGGAAAATCTCTTTTTGGAAGCATTGGATGACCCTTAGCCTTGGAATTTATAGCCTTGAGGAAATCGGCCACCCTTGGAATTTTGGAATCCACTTTCAAAATGGGCCCTCATAGCCTTACCACTTCTTCTGTTTCTAAGCTTTTCTACCTCTAGTTGTTTGGCATATGTCATAAGGCAGGACAAATCCATATCATCTCCAAGCATGGCGGTTCGACATTCCTCATTCACTAAGTCAGATACACCCGACACAAATTTGTGAATCCTTGACCTTGGCTCAGCAACCAATTGTGGGGTATACTTGGAGAGTTGGTTGAACTTAAGGGCATACTCCTTCACACTCATAGACCCTTGCTTTATATTCATAAATTCCATTATCATCTCCTCCCTTAGCTCAATAGGGAAGAACCGATTGAGAAATGCCGCTTTGAAATCTTCCCAAGGGATAGCATCACCATTCCCCTTCTCCATACTCCATTGAGTGAACCATATTTGAGCCACCCCTTTAAGTTTGTAGGCCGCCAACTTCATTTTTTCCTCTGAATTAACCCCATAATGGACAACACCCTATATACCTCATCAATGAATTCTTGGGGATCCTCATCCACCTTGGATCCATGGAACTCCGATGGATTTATCCTAGTAAAATCATTTACTCTTGAGGCTGGAGTGGGAGTATGAGGAGCTTAGGCTCTTCATTGATTTGTTTGGTCGTAGCATGAGCAAACATAGTGATAGCATATCGAAACTCATCATAGGCCACTCCCGCATCTTGAGGAGCTTGAGGAGCGAGAGGGGCTGGTTGCTCCTCGGGTGAACGTGCTCTCCTTAGTCTTCCTCTTGGAATAGTCATGATCTAGAATAGAAAAGAACATTGGTTAGAGGAAAAAGCCTTACCTTACTCCTAAAGCATGATAGATCATGAAGAAGAGAAACATCTCCTAAAATGCCTCATAGCCTCTTACTCATAGTGGTGGCGCGCTTCACAATCATGAATATGACTCTAATCAACGCGGTGTGTTGGATGCCGAGGACCATTAACAATCTAGTGCTCTGATACCATATTTGTCATGACCCAAGCCTAGGGCCTAGATGTGACACGGCGAATGAGAACCTGAAGGAAACCAAACAAGCCTCTTAGCGTATCAATTATACATCCTTGGTTGGGGACGCAAAGTAAGCAACAACAAGAATATAAATATGGGAAAAAGGGACTATAGGAAGTCTTGATATTTATAAAGCATCAAAAGTCAAAGCTCAAAGCATAAGTACATCAATTGTTCCAACAACACCTCAAAACATAGATTGGAGCTGGGGCCAAGACACTCTCCGAGCTCACCCTCATAATATCATATATTCAACATCAAAAAGTCTTAAAATAGCAAGAAAGTAGATAGTGTCCTCGAACTTGAGGACTCACCAAGCTTTTCTTTGAATAATCTCACTAGCCTCGTGGAGGATGGTCAAGAGGAGCTCCGTTCCCTACATGGTGATATCATATAGGCAAAAGTATGTATTAGTACATTTGAATATACTGAGTATGTAGGACATAAGCCAATATAGTCAAAATGCACAGTAATAGGCAATAGATAAGCATAATCTCAATATGGCATGCATGATCAATCCTTGAAGTAAGACATGCTTGTAAATCATTCAACTTGCATAGAACATAATACATGTGTGGAAAGAGACCTCAACCGACATAGAATAAGACCAAGCAAGCTAAACTTGGAATTCTGATGATTACTTCTCACCATTAAGAGGTGCTTTACTTGCCAAGGTAAACCATACTTCACCTTCTGGGAGCCTGTCCCATTTTAGAAAAGTAACCTCCTTTACGGGAGCCTGTCCCATTTTGAAAAGGATTTCATAAGAAACTTCACCTTGTTGGCTCGTCCCATTTCAGGAAGAATTTTAAGATAAAGTGCACTAAATGGATCCACTAGTATAGCAAGAGTATAACATAATCCTATGTTGGTACATAGTTCAAGGAAAGAGAGCAAACCCTCCATCCATCGATGCTAAGTCTAATCCCTTGGAATATTTATGATAATCATATTTTAATAACTTGCAATAAACATGGATTCATGACATGAGTAGCTCTTAAACATACTTGACCTCTAACGGTGAGCCTAACTTGAAACATGAGAATAGATCATCTTAAACATTACCCTTGCATTATCATCAAAGGCTCACAAGAGGTGAAATCTTGTAAAGTGGGCTTAACTTCATACTTGCATAATCATATATAGTTTCATGAACTCATAACATACTTGATAGCCCATATTCATCATGAAGTCACTTGACTTGTAAAACATGTACATATCTTAAGAATGCATAACTTGGCATTTCATCAAACACTTGGGGGGCATATATGAGGACTACCCCCAAATGATTCACTTAAGAATGCATAACTTGGCATTTTATTAAACACTTGGTGGGTATGTAATAGATGTTTCAAATCATGCAATTCAAGAGTGAAATCATGTGAGAAAATCAATGCAAGTTAACCCGCCAACATATTGCAAAACCCTCATGTGAAATACCTTGAAATCCATCATGAAATCTCATAATAGATCATAGTTTCATAGCTCAAAACATAAATAATTTCAATAGACAAAACCAACTCATAGTAGAAGCTTGAGATAGATAAACATACATCACCCAATGGTTGAAACCCATATACCTTAGACTTGGGTTTTCTTGGTATAGACTTGAAGGAGACTTGGAGCTTGAATGGAGGTCTTGAGATCCAGGTTTAAACTTGAGACATTTGAATTTTGATAAAATATTTGGTTAAGTGTTAGAGAAGGTTTTGAGAGGGTCTTGAGTGATATAGAGTTGAAAAATGGCTAAGTATAAGTGTTTTTACGTATAGGTGGGCATGGGGCTATCACCCCAAGGCCCTTGGGCCGAAATGAAAGACCAAGGAAAATCTAACAATGGTCTATGTTGGGTATGTGATGCAGACCCATCATGCAGGCCTAGTTTGTACTGGTCTATGCCCCTGGTGCATCACGTGTAGGGCGCAGACAAACACCGGATAAGAAAATTTTGCAAAAATTATTTTTCACTATGGGTCTTCTAAAATTGATGTTATACCTACTTCCCACTTTATTTTCCCCCCCGATCATAAATATGATA